>CAUYQV010088041.1:0-31001 GCA_963574575.1 Galagoides demidoff
GTTTTGATATAATGACTAAGCAAATGACATGAAATCTATGTTAACCAGCTTGATGAAAGTATTTCAAATTGTATATGAAAACAGTACAATGTACCCCATGTTTGCATTAATGTATACAGCTATCAATTAATAAAAAAAAAAGAAAAAAAGAATGGGCTCACTGATCATTAGTGGCTGAGTCTTTCCACTGTGCCTTGCCTTGACACAGCTGTGGGAAGTTTTACCATTTATCTTAGTCCAGCTTTTAGTATAGTTTGCATTATACATTATATACAGTTATTCTTTTGTACAAACTACCACCTATTGTCTACTCTTTGAATACACAAAGTTGGAAATGAGATGGAAATAGATTTCCTCAGTGTCAATCCTTGGCCTAACTTCCCCAGAACTTTAGAGCAATTGATACTGAATGTGTAAGACTAGGAAGCAGCAAAGGATAAGGTGAATTAGGGGCTTTCAAAATCAATAGAATTGTTCTCAAAATTGTTTTATAGAGAAAATTACAGTTCACATCTAGCAAGAATGAGGATGATTTTAGTCCTATTTGTGTCATCAACACTCTCCTCAATTTGTGCAAAGGGAGCATTATGAAAAGCGCACAAGCTTGAATTTAATTGAAAAAAAAAAAGAACATTTGACCTTGAGGTCTTTATCTGAGCATATAGGCTCAAATTCTGTGTTAGAGTACCTGTGAGTGATTTCACATTTTTTTTTCTAAAACTCGTCATTAGATGCACCCATTTGTTCATTCAATTGCTATTTATACAAAATGTTGCAAGCACTGTTTTAGGATTTTGTAATGTAGTAATTAGAAAAAAAACAACACACTATTCATAATTTCCTGTATCTAACATTCTATAGGACATAGACTATATTAATTACATTGTTAAAAAATATATGTGAAAATTACAAATTATGCATGTGCAGAAGTGAAATGAGAGTATATAGTGGGGACTGTGGTATGGGTTGAAGGGCCAGAGATAACGATATGTTAGATGTGATATGAATCATGGAAAAGAATTAGCTAAATTGAGCAGGGTTAGGAGAGAAGGAATCTAAGGTTTCTGCTATGGAGAATTACAATGTGTTTGAAGAACAAATTAAAGGCCAGTAGTGCTAACGCTGAAAGAGCAAGGGGGCTATTGATGTAAAACATAGTCAAGAAACAGCCATGAACGGCCACATGGACCACAGTGAGATATTCAGTTTATATCCTATTGGTGATGGAAAGCTATTGGAGTATTTTAAATGGAAGAAAGACATGATCAAGTTTACACTTTAAAAATTTATTTTGGTTCCAACATAGGAGACATATTGCAGAGAAATCTTTTAGGAGGCTATTGTGGCAGTCCAGTTTAAAGTTGATGATGGTACATTAAATTAGGGTAGAAGAGGTAAGAAGGGGGAAAAAATGTCAAATTTAGGATATATTTGGTAAAATCAGTAGGCTCTGGTAATGGTTTGGATCTCCATGGATATTGATGACAGAATGAAGTGTTTAAGAATGACTATAATTTAAATAATATGCACCTAATACATGCTTTTACAGACCTATAATTAAGATCTACTAAGTACATAATATAGTATTAATCTATTGTCTTTTTTTAATAATGCAATGGCTGGTAGTTAGAACTAAGATGATTTGGGCTTATCTTCAGTATATGAATTCCTTAAAATAAAAAATAGTCATATTGAATCATATAAATTACCAGGACAGTTTAAAATCAAATTTGTGGTACACTTCAAGTAAGTGGCCTAGTTCTCCAGGAATTTGTATAATAATTACAGACTCCCTTTTAATTTCTTAATCTTTTTTTTTCCCAACTTTCTCCCACATTTAAAAAAGAAATGTACTTCATGGTGGGTTGAAGAGATATTGCAAGGTCAGGGCCCATATGGCTCAATGATAACAATGAAGAAAAAAAGAATCAGAATGATTTACCAAAATTCTACTTCACTTTTATGACAGTCACTGTATGTATCTCAATTTAGGCAACAAGTCAAAGAAAACATCAATATGTTTATATATATGCTGATGTAACTATTTAATATTTTCTATAAAAATGCTCTCTCTTAGAACGTAAATTCACAGCTGGCAGAAAGAACTACTATTAATTGTGGTTTGGACAGAATTTAAGACAGAAAGCGGTATATACTCATAGATAGTTATATAATGTTGATAACAATAAAGCTCTGAATTGATTTTTTTATTCAAGAAAATTATTTTTTAGTCTCTTTTTGTAAATGTTAAAAATAAATTATTTACTTAGCCTAACAAAAGGGACATGGAGACAACAATTTAATAATATTATTCAAGTCACTATAGGAAAATTCAGCCAAAAGATGAGAATTTTTTCTCTACATGTATATTTTTAAGCATTGCCTCTTCTGTAAACTTTTCTTTGGTTTCCACGAGAACACTCAAATGCTTCTTTTTCTATTTTCTGATCGTTTTTGAAACACTAAGTATAGCCATTATGAAATTGCATTCTCACTGTGGATTGGCTTGTCTGACATTCTTCCAGATTACAAACACTTGTGAGAAGCACTGGTATAACCAGCATTTTGAATTTAGAGTGGAGGAAGATCAAACACTGACTGCATGCTCTACATTCCAGTTACAATACTAAGATGTTTGGCCTACATAACCATATTTATTACCAACAACCCTGTGGGCAAATATCCTGATCCTCATTTTACAAATAAGAAAAATGAGTCTGGGTCACAGAATCTGAACATGTCAGGACTGAAATCCAGAATGTAAATTTTAAATGACATGAGAGAAGGCTTCTAGATCACAATGGTATCTGAAACCTGCATTTATCTTCTCTCTTTCAATGAAAATTCTCATTAAAAGTATAATAAATAGATTTAAAACACAACTATTTAGAAGGAGCCATCAATGAGCATATGCACAGAGGGTAAGAAAAGAGACAAAGCTGCCATGTGGACTCCTGGGAGGGGGCATCAGTGTCCAGAAATGCCCGCTCATTTGGAGAGCAGGCTGAGATTCAGACAACTTCATTCCCCTCTAGGCCAGTATATAATGCCAAGCAACTAGGTATAAAAGCAGAATGTTTTTCACCCTAACATAAAACCTGCCAATGGACAAACTCGTGCAAATAAAAAGTCATAATTTACTTTTCTATTGCCACTTCCCTAAATATGAATTGCTAAACAACAATTGTGCGCTATTAGAGTATGTATTCCAAAATGAAACAATGAGATCAGGATACACATAGCAGATGACCTCAGAGAAAGCAGAGATATTCAGGTAACAGATGATAATTTAGAAATTAATCATGACTAATATCATCAAGAATATTTATGAGGGTGGCGCCTGTGGCTCAAAGGAGTAGGGCTCTGGCCTCCATATGCCAGAGGTAGAGGGTTCAAACCTAGCCCTGGCCAAAAAAAAAAAAAATATATATATATATATATGAATATATTGTAATTCCAAGTTAGGAACAAGAGGCTATGAAACTGGAATAGAGAACAAAATCTATCTATTGGATATGAATGTTACCAAAAATAAAAGTTGTTGTACTAGCAGTAAACATTCCCATAGGGCAGGGAAGCAATAGGTTCAACTGAAAGAAGGGCAAATTGATCTAGAAAGGTTGTAGATGGGAAGTAAAAGGATTTCAGAGAACATATATAATTCTTTAGAATTTATTAGTATACTCATCTTGCAATGAGAAGAGTTAAAAGATATTATATATATATTGATGGAATAAGCAATACAGATAAAAGTACAAATTTTACTATCGCAAAGAAAGAGAAGATAAAAGCAGCAATGTTTGGAAGGTTGTAGTAGCATTGAGGGGAAATAAACTATTAATAGATTCTAAAGCATAGATAATAGACGATATATAAATATTCATACACCAAATACAGTATCATATATGTATATGAATTATTTAGAGATAAGGAGGTAATCACTGGAAAAACTAAAATCAAATACAGTAGGATCTCCATAGTTGACCACCTACCTACCTACATCGACCACCTCCTTAAGTTGACCTAATTTTCATAGACCGGACATACACCACATGTATGTATCAGCACATAGGCCTAGTTCCTTATGTTGACCACCTCTGTATGTTGACCAGTTTGTTACAGTTCTGTGGATGGTCAATATACAGTTCTACTGTATAACTAAACAAATTAAAGTAGTTGACACTGGAGAGTAGATGTCTAGCAGCAGTCATTTTTAATTTATGCTTTAAGCACTTGCTTATTATACACTAAGAAGAAAAATATCTTGAGAATAAGAGGATAAGACGAAACTAAGTAAAATATGAACTCAATGTATGTATGCATGATTACATGTATGTATGATTACATGTGTGAGTAGGTTTGCATGCATATGTGGTCACTTAATGTTCATATATCTTTGTATTCAGAGTAAAGCTTCAAATATAGAATGTGTGTGTATATATACTCCTATAAAAAGTGAAATGGTGAATAAAGAGAAACATAGCCCTGCTGAGAAAATGATCACAGTCTGTTACATTCACTCAAGTGACGTATTTTCAAAAACCACACTGTTAAAGAATGTGATTAAGTTCTGTTTCAATCGCACACATACACACGTTATAGGTCTACCATATGGGAGACAGGCTAATAAGAGTGCCACATTTGGACTCAGATTAGTAGCTGTGGGATACTGAGAAAAAAAATTTATGTTTGTGTGGTTCAATTTCATTTTTTAAACAAGGCTTCAAATTATTTTTGACTGATGGTTAAAAGTAAAAATCTAGATGAAGTGTATGCTGTAGGCTCAGCACCTGAACTCAGCGGCTAGGGCACTGGCCACATACACCAGGGCTGGCAGGTTCAAACCCAGCCTGGGCCTGCCAAACAACAGTGACAACCACAACAAAACAATAGCCGGTATTGTGGTAGGCACCTGCAGTGCCAGCTACTTGGGAGGCTGAGGCGAGAGAATCACTTAAGCCCAAGAGTTGGAGTTTGCTGTGAACTATGATGCCACAGCACTCTACCGAGGACAACATAGTGAGATTCTGTCTCAAAAAACAAAAAACAAAAAACAGTGCATGCTGTATACATTAATTATGTAATTGATGCCAATAATATATATTAATATTTACATATGTGATACAGTTATTATGTGTACTACATATAGGAATACACATATGCACAAACATACATATAAACACCATAGGAAATAAATGGGCCAACAGGTTTGATTGTGTATTTCTGAACTGTTTTTGTGTTTTTTTCATATATTCTTCTGAAATTTTTAATTTAAAAACCTCTGCTTTCCAGTTGTAATCAGGAAAAAAAATATGGCATTTGTTAAATTAATAGAACAAAATAGAGGTTTACTGTGAATAATTTTCTCCTAATGAGAGACTTTTTTTTTTCTTAGAGGCTTGGGTCTTGCTTTTTTGCCCAGCCTGGACTTAAGTTCCTGGGCTTACACGTTGCTGAGTAGCTGACTCTACAGACACATGTCACTGAACCCATCTCTGAGAGCTTTTAACCACTGGAATAGATAGGTTTATGAAATTTTGGTTTTTGGAAATAAGCTGTAGATTTGTGTAATCATATTTGAAAGGTACAGAATTTCAAAACTGTGACAAGCTCAATGGTTTTGTGACAGTCAGCTAACTTATACTGCCAAAGTTTCATCTTTTTAAACAGATATATTGAAGTATAATTGCTTAATGTATATGGGAAATTACTGGGTTGCTTTTATAAGGAGTTAATTCTGGGATTTTATTCATAACATACATGAAGTTAAGAAAACCGTAATTTTTCTCAAATTTAGCTAATCTGAATGTAGTTTTGACAATGAATAATCAGATTTGATGAAATAGTATCCATTTAAAAGGGAGTGTAGGCCAGGCACAGCGGCTCATGCCTGTAATCCTAGCATTCTGGGAGGCCTAGGTGGGCGGATTGTCTGGACTCACAGGTTTGAGACCAGTCTGAGCCAGAGCAAGACCTCATCTCTAAAAATAGCCGAGCGTTGTGGCGAGTGCCTGTAGTCCCAACTACTTGGGAGGCAGAGGAAAGAGAATCATTTGAGCCTAAGAGTTCGAGGATGCTGTGAGCTCTGACACCAAAGCACTATACCCAGGGTGACAAAGTGAGACTGTCTCCAAAAAAAGGGCGGGGGTGAATGGGAGTGTTCATTAAAGAAAATCACCATAGGTTAATGACAAACCAAATTCATTTTTACTTAAACCTGACCTCAATCTAATTATTCCTATATTTCATTTATTAGAAGCTTTAAATATTACAGTCTAAAAAGGAACATAAGCAAATATATAGTTAAATAGGAAAAGAAATAACTAGGCAAAGAACTTCTAGTAGTTACAATCTATCTCCTTTTACTGAAATAAATAATTGAAGGCAAACAACTAAAATTCCAAACTATTTAATGTACATTGGTGGTTATCAAATTTATCAATCTTTTTGGCCCTGACAAGGCTATTCTAGTACCATCCCTGAGTTATTTAATGAGAATAATTGCCATCATTAACACATATCGGTACATCAAATGGGACTGTTGATCCACGAAGAGTTCTACATTGTGATCATACTTATATAACCAAGACTAGTTCCTGGCTTTCCTTTACTTTGTTTTGTTACATATATTTATAATTAAGAAAGCTGTTAATTAGTTTGAGTTTGAATTTTGCACTTCAGTACATTTGCACTTTTGTTTTAATTTCCTAGGAAGTATTTAAAACACACAAACATGCACAGAAAATAACTTAATGAGCACTGTGTAACCATCACCAAAATTGAGAAACAAACATTGCCAGTATGTCTTAAACACCCTCTGTTCCTCTTCTCAATTATACTCCCTTCCCTGACTACCTCTTCGAAAGAAATGCTTTTCTTGAATTATGTGTTCAACATCCTCATTTCATTCTTTATGCTTTTACTATATACCTACATATAAATGTGTCCATAAATACTCATATTTTACATATTTACCAACTTTACAAAAGCATAACTTACTTTGTTTTTAGTGATTTGATTTTTCCATTTATGTTTTCAATAATCATGCAAGTTGATTCTACAAGCTTCAATTCATTTTTTTTCTGTATTTAACATCCCATTATATACTTGTAGCATATTCTCCATATGAATGATACTTTGTTAACTTTTTTTTTTGGTATCCCGAAGAGAGCTATTGTGTTCTTATACATTCTCTCTACCTGCAAATATGAAATGATTGCCCTAGGATACATATTCAAAAGCACATTTGATGTCACAGAAATTTTCAAATGAATATGCTCTTGGCAAATGGCTCTCAATTTACTGACCACCAACAGAATCCTTAACCAGCATCTCTTATAGGTCATTCGGGTTTCTTGTTTGATTATTCCTGTTCATGTTGTTAGCCTATTTTATTTTTTATTTTTTGCAATGGAATCGATTTTTAGTTCTTTATGTTTCTGGATATTAGTCTATTGTTATTTACATATATTGAAAGGAATCTCAGATTATGGCTCATCTTTCCACAATATCCATAGACTTATTTAAACTTCATTTTGAACTAATTATAGACCTGCAGGATTTGCCAAAAGTGCAGAGTGGTACCCTCACCCAGTTTCCCTCAATGATGTATATACCATCTGTTCTTTTAAAGAAATTCCTAAGTATTTTCCAGAGTCGAAGTGCCATTTTACATTCCCACCAATGTACGAGTGATCCATTTCTTCCATGTCATTGCCTGTATCTGTTATCATTACCATTTTTATTCAGCTGTTCTGATACATATATATTGATACCTTGAAATCCCACCTTGGTCTTAATTGGTATTTTCCATAAGTCTATTGAAGTTGTACTTCTTTTCATGTATTTGTTTTGCTCTCTGTATATCCACTTTGAACATTTTCTTTCATATATTTTGCTCATGTTCTAATTACAGTTAATTCTTGAATGACACAGCCTTGCACTGTGTGTTCCACTTATACACAGATTTTTTTCTTTTAAAATATTATCAATAATTTGAAAATGCTTGCAGATGAGCAGCATAGCCTGGATATACCAAAAAAAAAAAAAAAAAGAAAGAAAGAAAGAAAGAAAAGTTAGGTATGTCATGAATGCATAAAATGTATGTAGATACCAGTTTATTTTATTATTTTCTGCCATGAAATATCCACAAATCTATCATGAAAAGTTAAAATTTGTCAAAACTTTCACATAGCCACACACAGATTGTACAAATGTAAACAAGCATAAGGTTGCAGTATTAAACCATAACTGTATAATATTGTCGTCACCTCCTGTTGCTATTGCTCAAGTATTCCAATATCTTCTTTTTTTTTTTGAGATAGAAACCTCCAGCTGTTCCCATGGGTAGAGTTCTGTGGCTTCACAGCTCACAGCAATCTCCAACTCCTGGGCTTAAGTGAGTCTCCTGCCTCAGCCTCCCAAGTAGCTGGAACCACAGGTGCTCGCCACAACACCTGGCTATTTTATTTGGTTGTAGCCGTCATTGTTGTTTGGTGTCCCGGACTGGATTTGAACTCGCCACCTTGGGTGTATGTGACTGGCGCCTTAGCCACTTAAGGCACATGCACTAAGCCTCAAGTATCTTCTTAAAACACCATGTGAGGCTAGTCATGGGCAAGTGAGCAGTTCGTCTTTCCAGTAAATTGCATCCTGTAAATTATAAAAGGCAATCTCTCATGATTCTTGTGTACTTTGCATTATGTTTAGTGTAATACCATAAACCTTGAGTAACACCATGGAGCCCATGTGAAGTGTCACTAGAAATGAAGGAAGTGCTCCCAAGAAACAGAGAAGAGTCATGACACTACCAAAAAAAATTGAATTGCTTCATATGTACCATAGATTGAGGTCTACAGCTGTTTTTACCCATCATTTCAGAATCTATTAAGGAGAGAAAGAACAAAAATTAGTGAATCCTTAACTGAAGCTATACCAGGAGATGTAAAATCCATGTGCTTTTTGAAAAATAACTTTTTATCTCATATTGGAAATTCAACTTTTATATTGGTGCAGGATAGGAAAGAGATACCTATAGACTCTAAGATGATTTGAGAAAAAGCAAAGTAATTACATGACAACTTAAAACAAAGATAAGATAAAGAATCTACATTTGGGGAATTTAATTCCAGCAAAGGATGGTTTAATGATTTTAGAAAAAGGGTTGACTTTAAAAATGTCAAGATAACGGGAGAGGAAACTTCAAGTTTTCAGACATCATTAAGAAAATCATTGAGAGGAAGGCATTTCTGCCTGAATAGGTTTTTAATACAGAAAAAAAGTGCCTTATTCTGCGGGGAAAATGCCACAAAGGATATTTATTAGGAAGAAAAGAAGCAAGTACTAGGATTTAAGAAAGGATGGACAGGATAACTCTACACTTTTTTTGCAAATGCAGTTGGGTTTATAATGACTGCCCTTATCTATAAAACTGCCAATTTTTTTTAACCAGCTGCCAATTTTTCGATTGTGCAACCAGAAGGCATGAACACTGACAATCTTTTATTTATTTATTTTTTCTGGATTGGTTCCATAGATACTTTTTCTCTGGAGTCAGGAAGTATCTTCCTGGTTAGGGACTTCTTTATAAGTTCTTTTGATATTAGATAGTGCCCATGGCCACCCAGAACCCCATGAGTTCAACAGAGAAGATGCTGAATTGACCTATCTGCCCTCAAATATAATGTCTCTAATTCAGCCTCTGAATGAGGGGATAATAAGGACCTTTAAGTCTTACTACACATGGTACTCTATGGAAAAGATTGGCAGCAATGTGGAAGAAAACCCTAAATAAAAATCATGAAAGTCTAGAAGATTACAACACTGAAGATGCCATTGTTGTTGTAGAAAAGGCCCTGAGAGCCATCAGACCTGAAACAACAAATTACTGCTGGAAAATAAAAACTGTATCCAGATGTTGTACATGACTTCACAGCATTTATTTCAGAGCCAATCAAGGAAATTATGAAAGAGATAATGGATGTGGCAAAAAAAAAAGTGTAAGGCGAAGGGTTTCAAGATATGAATATTGAAACAATTCAAGAACCAGTAGAAACAACACCAATGGAATTAACAGACTACAACTTGGTGGAGATGATGAGTGCTTACGAACCAGGGCCAGGTGATGAGAGATAGGACATAGAAGTGCCAGAAAACAAATTGGCATTAGGCAATCTGACAGAAGGGTTCTAATTATTCAAGACAGATCTTAACTTTTTTTTTAATGGCCTGAACCATTTTATGATCCAGGCATTTAAACTAAAGCAAATGGTGGAAAAAAGATTGGTCCTGTATAGAAACTTTTAGAGAATTTAAAAAGTGAAAATTCAGACAGAAACTCTGGTGTAGCTCCATAAAATTATGCTGAGTGTGCCTGCCTCTCCTGCCTCCCCTTCCATCTTCTCTACCTCTTCCATCTCTGCCACCTGTGAGACAACAAGACCAACCCTTCCTGTTCTTTCTCTCCTCAGCCTACTCAACTTGAGGACAATGAAGATGATGAATATAGAGACCTTCATGATGATCCGCTTCCACTTAATGACTAGTAAGTTATATTTTCTCTTTCTTATAATTTTCTTGACAACATTTTCTTTTTTTTCTTTTCTTTTTTTTTTCAGAGTCTCACTATGTTGCCCTCAGTACAGTGCTGTAATGTCACAGCTCACAGCAACCTCAAACTGTTGGGCTTAAGTGATTCTCTTGCCTCAGCCTCTCAAGTAGCTGGGACTGCAGGCACCCACCACAAAGCCCAGCTATTTTTTTGTTACAGTTGTCATTGTTGTTTGCCAGGCCCGGGTTGGATTTGAACCCGCCAGCTCTGGTGCATGTGGCTGGTGTCCTAGTTGCTGAGCTACAGGTGGCAAAGCAACATTTTCTTTTCTCTATTTTACTTTATTATAAGAATACAGTATATAATGTATATAACATGCAAAATGTGCATTAAGCAACTGCATAGGTTATCAGAAGGCATCTGGTCCACAGTAGGCTATTAATAGTTAAGTTTTGTGGGAATCAAAGTTATATACAAGTTTTTGGCTGCACTGGATGTCTGCACTGTTTTGCACTGTTTTGTTCAGGGGTCAACTGTAAATTCTTTTTTAACTATTAAATTTTCAGGATTATTTATATAATCTATATTACAAAACTTTTGTTAGATATGTAGTTTGGAAAGATTACCTTGTATACAGCAGCTTGCTTTTTATATATTTGACAGTGACTTTCATAGAGCAAATTTTTTAAATTTTTATGAATTCTAATTCATTAATATTTTCTTTTATTATTCATGTTTTTATGTAATGAATAAGAACTTTTAAACATTCCTTTGATCCCAAGATTTTCTTCAGTATGTTTACAAAGTTTATAGCTTTGTGTTTTGAAATTATTTTTATGCCCTATTTTAATTTTATAATTGTAAATTGTGTGTGATTTAGATCAAATTTTATTTTTTTCTTATGAAGGTCTAATTTCCCCAGTATAATTTGTTGTAAAATCTATACCCTTCTTCCACTGAATGGCTTTGCAACTTTGTCAGAAATCAGTTGGCCATAATTGTATGAGTACATTTTATGATCCTTATTACACCCATCATCAATGTCATGAAACCTTGATCCCAATAGCTATATAATTAGTCTTAAAATCTAGTAATTCCTCTTGCTTGGTTCTCTTTTCAAAATCATTTAGCTATTCTAGTACATTTATTATTCCAAGTAAGTTTTAAAGTACATCTAATGAATCATATTTTATCTATACCCTACACATTCCTATAGGAATATGTTAAATTTGTGTATCAATTTGGGAAGAATCACTATTTTACTGTGTTCAGATTTTGTACCATAAATCTATCCTGTAACTTTGTTAATATCTTTTTTAAATTTCTTTCATTGCTGTTTTATGCTTGTCAGCATACAAGTCTTATATATGCTCTGTTAGATTTACACCTAAGTGTTTTAGGTTTTCTTTGTTTTGTTTTGGAATGATTATACATGGTACAGGCTGAGAATTCCAGTGTTTCAGAATTTTTCAGATTTTAGAATATTTGCATATACATAATGAAATATCTGAAGGGATAAAACTCAAGTCTAAACACATTATTTATGTTTAGTATGCACCTTATACATATTGCCTGAAGGTAAAAATTTTATACAACACTTTAAATAGTTTTGTGTATGAAACTAAGTTCTGGCTCCATTTTTGATGGCAACCTGTCACATAAAATTAGATGTGGAATTTTCCACTTGTAGTGTCATGTTAGCCCCTCAAAAAGTTTTTAATTTTGGAGCATTTCGGAATTTGCGTTTGAGATTAAAGATGCTCAGCTTACCTTGCACTTATAACTGTTGTTTCTCTGTATTTATTGCTATATAGAAACACAAATGATTTTTGTACCTTGATCTATTTTGATCTTATTTCCCTCACTTGTTAGTGATGGGGGTTTCTGTATAGTCTTCTGTATTGTAAATGAAGACAATCATGACATCTATGAATAAAAATGGCTTAATTTCTTCCTATCTTATTTTTGTGATTTTTATTTCCTTTTATGTTACCTTATGGTGCTGGCTAGAAATTCCAATAGAACATTTAATAGCAGTCGTCTGCTACATGTTTTTTTTGTGGCTACTGTGGGAATTACATATAATATCCTAAAGTTATAACAATCTATTTTGAATTGGTACCAAATTAACTTCAATTGCATATAAAATCTCTATTCCTTTACAGCTTCATTCTCCTTCACATCACATTATTGATGTAACAAATTACATCTTTATATTATATACACATTAAACTATACTTATAATAATTTTTATGCATTTTCTTTTATGTTTTGTGGAGAAATTATAGTTAAAAAGCACATTTATATTAGTTTTATCTTTTTCCATGTGTTACCGTCATAAAAGGTCTTTATTTTTTCATACAGGTTTGTGTTACTATCTAGCATTTTTTCATTTCAATCTTAAGAACCTCTCTTTAACATCTTTGTAAGGAAGATCTAATGATGTTCTTCTAATAAGGGAAAAATTAATAACAGAGACATCTTGTACAAAGGGAAGATATACACAGGGAGAAGGGGAGGCAGAGACTGGGTAATATATCTACAAGCCTGGAAATACCAAGTGCTTCCAGAAAACCACAAGAAACCACAAGGCAGACATGGAATAGATTCTTCCTCACAATCTTCAGAAGGAAGCAACCCTGCTGATGCTTTGCCCTTTGGCTTACAGCATTCAAAACTAAAAATGAATAAATAAATTCCTCTGGTTTAAGCCACCAGATGGCACTTTGATATGCCACCCTGGCAATCTAATACATCTGAATCCATATAGAAAGGAGAAAGAAAGAAAAATATCGACAACATCTAAAGAACAAAACATGAGAAATCCCTAGGAAAGCAGGAAGGATGTGTTTAACTAGTACATACAGTGTTAGTAGGGGCTTGGAAAGAATTTGGGGTAGATATGTACCCTGTAATGGACTACAGGTGACAGGATAAGTTGGAGGGAAGTGTTCAAATCAGACTTTGCCTTTCCCATTGTACCATGAAAGTTGGAGGAATTTGAAGAAGCATTTAAAGCCACAGGTACCAGTATCCATGGGGGTAATATACATATAATAAAAACACCAGTAATTGGGAAAAATGAGGCAAAACGACTCCAGAAGTTGTACTAAAAACCACTTGAAACTTTTTTACTGGGTAAGGACTGATCTTTTATTGTTGCTGTTATTGTCATTGTAGGGATACACATACACTCGCTAACCCAAACACACACAAATATTTAATTAGTAGAAATGTGAAATATTTCTTCACTGTAAATATGAGTCAAGAGGAAAAAAAAAGGAACATTACTACCCAGAACTATGCAGTTTACCTCAAAGAATCTGGAGCTCACAAAATCATCCTGACGGTCAACATCTTGCTTTTAGAAAGTGGTTGTTTTTTCTAAAACAAAAGGTCCTCAAGAATTTTGGTTTTACTGACAAAAGGAAAGTATAGGACAATGTTGTTTTTTCTTGTTTCTGATCATCCTTTTCTTATAATAATCTACCAACAGTGCTTTGGGCTGCAGCTTCCCCATCTATCATTTCTATTCTAGGACTATCAACCCAATCTCTGTAAGTTGGACAAATCAGAGATGGTCATGGAGCTAGCATTTCCCAGGCCAAACACACAGGGTACCACTCATGTTTGAATAGAGTAGCCTACAAAGTCCAGCTTCCCTACTTATGTTTACCTTGAGAAGCTCTGAGAAGAGATATGAGGGTTAGGTACCTTCTTACTTATACCTCAGGAAAGTTCCAGGCTATGGCACCATCACTTTCTTACCTGAGAGAAATGATGGTTTTGATTTGAGGAAATACTCCTCATACTGGAGACAAGAATCTCAGACCACGTCAGAAATTCAAGTCAGGACCTTGAGTAAAGACTGAGGGGATCACAAATCCCAGAACACTGAGTACCATATGGAGCCACACCCCAATAATAGTCCTAGGAGGCACTTTTGAGGCACCAGAAATAGTACCCCTTGATATTCACCTTGGAAAATTGTGAGGTGACGGTTGGTCAGACATGTATCTTTTACATTACTATTAATTTCCATATGTAGGAAGTTTTGGAAATCATTCTAGACTCAATGTGAACAGTTATTGGTTGATAGTTCATAAGCAGCCCTAAGACCTTAGCCAAGTCACTTTGTCCTATTATGTCTACAACACAAAGGTTTTGTGCTCATCTCTCATCGAACTGTTCTACCAAAGTTTACATGCAGTTGCTTTCAAAAAATCAGAAAACATGATCACTATATTTTTGCTGAATCCAACATATTATATTTTTACTAATGACATATACCTACAGAAATATTTTCCATTGCAATAGCCATTTCTTAGACCTTTTATCTGTTTTTTATCTTTTTTATCTATTTTATCTATTTAGAGGATTTTAAAAGGTTTAAAGGTTTAAGTAGATAAAAAGTCTTAAGAAATGGCTATTGCAATGACATAGATGTTGCCCTCTCACAATTGGTTCACAGACGTAAACTGAGCCAAAGAGTCTCAGCAATTCCAAATTCGTGATTTTCTTAAGTGCAATGTAATAAGGATTTCTATAATTGATATGTAACATTGAATTTTTTATTTTTTCTTTAAAAAGTAACCTTAGCTTATATTTGTGAAAAATATTGTTTCCATAATCTTATCTACATTTTTTAGGTCTGAACATTATTTTTAGTAAGGGGCTAAATAAATAAAACAATCATATTTGCAATGAAATCTGTTTTAATTTTCCTTTTGCATCATAATTAAAATTTATATTTAAAATTAGCTAATCTTAATATTAAGTACTTCTAAAAATAATGACAATTAAATTATATAGAGAAATAGAAACATGTAGACAGAATTAGAAAACTAGTAATTATATATAACTATAATAAATCACTGTTTAATCTAATTCAAATTCCTCTTTTCACCTACATGTTTCAACAGAGCACTTGCTCTGAAACTGTATCTTGAAGTTAAGAGTGAACGCAATGTGATTATAGCTCTAGAGCTATTAGCATCCCGATTCGTTGAATGCCATTGCCATTGCAATTAGGGAATTATCTTAGTAAATACCATAGAAGGAAGTTTCTTGTAAATTTTAGATCTTGTCTCCTACCAAAAACATAAAGAAATAAAGCCAAATGTAAGAGCATGCATCTCAATATTTGTTAGCAGACATTGAGAAGAGAGATACTTTCCTTTTTCTAATCATGTCCTTTCACCTTTTGAAGCAACAACCTATTTTTCCCCCAGTATAGAATTGAATCCCTATCAAACAGCACTTACACCCACATGTAGGCAACAGTTATTTTCTCAAGGAGATTACAGTTACAAATTAAAGATCACCAGTACATACTTCTAAAGACTAATATGAACATGTTTTCGACCTGAGTATGAAATTATCTTACCTCAATAAAAATATAAATAAGAATACATAAAGCAGTTTGAAGAAAAGGAATTAACATGAATCAGATCCCAGTGATAAAGGTACACAGTAGACAGAGTAAGATTATATCAACCTCTAATGTGCTGAAAATAAAAAGCATAGACAGCTGGATAAATCTGGTTGAAGATTTTATGAAAGCTAGTAGAACACATATTATTAGATAAAATATAAACAATTTAATATGGAATGCTAAACTATATTGGCTAACTGGCAATAAGGAATAAACGATTTACAAAATAGTTCAATGCAACCTTGACAAGATATCAATATTTCTTTACCAAAGAAAACACTTCCAAATACTGACATGTTTATAAAGAAATGTTTCCAGCACTGGGCTCAGAAACTTACTTTTCTTCCAAATTAATAAACACATAGTCACACTTATAGTAGTAGATCTGACATATTCAAAAACTTTTCGTGGGAATTGCATGGCTCTGTGCAGAAGTATTTTCAACCTTGCTTTCCATTGTGTATTACATTTGAAAAAAAAAGCACCATATAGTTGTGTAAATGTCCAATATAGTGCTGAACACATTCAGATTACTAGATTTCCCTAGAGTGCCAAACCTCTCATATATAAAGTAGATCTCATGTGGCTTGGAGATTTTAGACCTTTGAAAGTACTTAACTCTTATTTGCTGCCACCTTCCCAAACTCCACTCATTTCATGAATAAGAAAGGGCCATGTTTCATCACAGGGGGTTATTACTAAAATGAAAAACATTTATTTCATTCTTATAAATCCTGGAGCTAGAAGGAGCACCATTTGCTAAGCCTGATTGATTTTTATTAAAATGTAGCATAAAAATAATTTCTGTTAATTTGGGCTTTTGAAGGAAATATTGAAACCCAGCTTAAGTGCTTAATAAACATGTATTTCATTTCCAATGGTATCCATACCTTTTGTAGCACAGTGGCAAGTACAAAAGACACCCCTTACCAGGCAGTTATATTAGGAACATTTCATACATATCAGATGGGAAGCATGAGTATTTGGGTTGGGTTTGGATCACAAACATCGTTGGCCCATTTTCAAAGAAATAATATAAATTCAGAGGATATATAGATTAATTAAATTATATAAAGGTTAAGACATACTACAACAACTATTTTATTACTTTTTAAATGTCTCAGATTATAAATGACACTGACATATAAAAACAGGAAATTCTGTCCATAAGTGGTAAGCCTTACTAAAAAAAAGAGTCTAGGAAGAGTATTATGAGAAAAAAAAAGAAAGGCAGTGGGACTTGAGTCATCAGGTTAGAAAGTGGCCTGAAAGTATCATTTGGGGGAAATTAAGAAATATGCCAGGAATCCGAAGTCTCTCATCATTATTTCATTGTTTCATACTTCTTTAATAAAAAAAAAAATTAGGCCATGGACATGGGAAAATAATTTCAGAGATGAAGAAAGTATAATATGAATTAAAATTTTTGATTTTCAGATTCACTTTTGTAACCTAAGAAAGGAAATTTCAAAATGAAGAGTGTATCTACTGGGGCCTCTGGGATGGACCAACTTAAGGATGTGGTTGTAAGAGGGGTGCCTACAGAGAAGGTAGGTATGTTTGTTGGCGAAAGAGGGAGCACCAGTGGCAGAAGATGTGAGGATCAAGTTAGGTCAATCAAGATCTCTTGAAACCTCTTTGAGTGTATATGAGTTAATATAGGTAACAATATAAAAATTATTGCAAAAATCATCTTATCTTTGAAAAATACATATGACCATAAATCATATAATAAGTAACAAAAACTTACCTAAAAATATAGTATTTCATACCAGACACTAATTATAACCCATTGATATGCTATAATACTAAACAGAGCCCTGGTGACTGTCTTTCTAACAGCTATTTCTCCTTCCTTCTTTTTGTGAGTGTACCATTCCCTTTACCAAAGACTGGTTTATCCACAGGCATTGGATAAGAATCTAGACAATGAGTGGCAAGGAGAATTCTGCTGTGGGGATTTTAGAAAAGGTTTATTTACCTCTTGGAAAAAGAGAAGTACAGGAAGAAATCCCACTGGTCTTCCCCTAAGAACAGTTGGATGGTGTTATGTGAAAACTTCAGTAGCTATTTTGGATTCACTAGTGTACATATTTAAAAGAAGCTAACAGACTGGGGAAAGATGAGCATAAACACCCTTGTAAGTTTGTCAAGAAAATAAATGACTACAAACAAAATCTCCTACCGCCTTATTTTAAGATTTATTAAGTTTTTAATTTCCCTGTTTTAAATAATTTTTTAGAAATTATAGATTTTTAAGGTATATAGTGTAGTATTTTAATATACATAGACATAGTACACTAATTATTACAGTAAAGTTAATTAACATATCTATCTCATGTAGATGTCATTTGGAAGGGAATGAAACAAGATCTACTTTAGCAAATTTCATGTATACCGACTATAGGCCCCATGTTGTATTTTAAATCTCTAGAAATTATTGATTTTACATATTTGAACCTTTGTACCTATTGACCAATATCTTCCAATTTCTCTCAACACCCATGTCTGATAACCACCTTCCCACTCTTGTCTCTTATGAATTCAAAATTTTGAATTAGTTTTTAATTTTAATTTAAAAATAATAATTTAAAATATTAAGGGGCATGAAAGGATGTTTTCATATCTGTATACACCTAAAAAATTAAATCAGCTGCACAGGCTGCTCTCATGCAGAGGACCCAAAGTGGCAAACGGATATTCACCTTTAGATCAATTATCTAAGAGAGTGCATTGGGAATCAAAACAGAGGTGACAGGAGACTCCTTAAGTGAGGGAAAGGGAAGTGAAGTGGGGCAACCCACTCAGCAGGGTTCGAGGTACACAGGAAAGGCCTGTGCATGTAGAGAAATCACAGAGGAGAGAGCCTTGGGGTGCCACACTTCCCCCACAGACATTGCAATCAGAGCCATGTGAAGCCCACTCCACCAGGCTGCTGGACTGACAAGAAGAGCTGACGGGATACTGTGCAGCAGCACTGATCTGGAGAGAAGGCACAGCAGGGTCTGGCTGGCTTATGAATCTGGATGTTGAGACTAGAGCCATTTTTAGGTCCCAGACCTAGAGTGCTGCATCTACCTAGTGGTCAGATCTATAGCTGCTGCCTCCCCATAACCCCTACTGGGACAGGGAAGGGGCAGGAAGCCAGGGGCTCTTGCATGCCCTATGAGTGTGTGCTTCATGCCCCCACTGCCCTTGTGGGACTTGGACAAAGCACGGACCTTATGTCTCCTGCTGCCTTCTAGATGGCCCCACATAGACACAGCTGCCACAGGACCCAGACCGGGAGATAGTTCATGGACCTGAGCACCTGCTGCTCCCATCAAAGCAGCCCAGCAGCAACTGCTGTTGTCTAGATAATACCACCAAAGACAGACCTGAGAGGTGGAAAATATTTGAACTCTATACTGATCTGCCACTACTACTGATGGACTCAAGTGGGGCAAGTGCTTATGCAACCATGCACTGGCATATGCTGCTGGCACTAATATAATAGGTGGGGTGACTGCTCATGCTGCATGTGCCCACTGCTGCCATAAATATGCCACATGTGCCCATAGCCCACCACTCCTTGCACTGACAGCTCGTGATCATCACAGGGGAATAAGGAGACTCAGAAGAGGATCAGTGCATCTGCCCCTCCACTGCCATGTCATTCTTCCAGAGTTAGACTCAAATGTACCATCCAGGGACCTCTCTCTCTCTTCACTGACCACAGAGTTCCCAGCAGAGAAGAGCAAATATCCACAAGTTATCTGTTTTAAGCTAAGAAAAGGTATTTCAGATAAGAAGGAACTGATATTAGAACTCTGGCAACACAAAAAGACAGGTTGTTTTGATGATCCCAAAGGATCACAATAGTGCTTCAATAATGGACTCTAGCCTAAAGGAAGTTATTGAAATATCAGAGATGAAATTCAGAGTATAGAGGGCAAGTAACATCAATAGGATTGATGAGAAAGTTAAAAAACAACACAAAGAAACCCAAACAATAATTCAGGACATGAATGAAAAATCCACTGAACAGATAGATAATATAAGAAAAAGAATACAACACAACTTCTAGAAATGAAACAGTCATTAATGGAATTTCAAAATACAGTAGAAATTTTTAACCAAAGACCAGACCAAGCAGAAGAAAAAATTTCAGAACTGGAAGACAAGGCTTTTGAACTAACCCAGTCACTCAAAAAAGAAAAAGAATTAAAATGAACAATCTCTCCAAGAAATATGCCTCTATATGAAGGGAACAAATATATGAATCACAAGTATCCCTGAGTGAGAAGAAGAAAAAGCAAAAAGCATGGAAAAGCTATTTGAGGAAGTAAGTAAGGAAAACTTTCCTGATATCACTAGAGATATTGATACCCGGGTACAAGAAAGTCATTGCACATTTTGAAGATTCATGGCAAATAGGACATCACCAAGGCAAACAGTCATGAATCTGGCCAAAGTCAAAGTGAAGGAGGATATCCTGCCAAGTGTGAGATGAAAGCATCAAGTAACTTATAAAGGAAAACCCAACAGACTAACAGCAGACTTCTCATCAGAAGCCAGAAGGGACTGAGGTGCCATTATTAGTCTTTTTAAACAGAATTACAACTAGCCAAGAATTGTGTGTCTTCCAAATCTGTGCTATAAATAAAGGAGAAATACTCTTCCAGACAAGCAAACACTGAGAGAATTTGTTACCACTACACTTGCCCTAGAAGAAATGCTTAAAAGTATTCTATCCATAAAACAGAACAATCAGTACTCACTAGTATCAAAATGCTTGGAAGTTAAAGCTCATGGCTCTTACAAAAAGGCAACACAAGGGAGAAAAAGAGCAACTAACAGTAACAAAACCACGATGAACAAAATAGTTGCTCACCTATCATTGCTAACATTGAATGTAAATGTTCTTAATGCTCCACTTAAAAGTTACAGATCCAGGCAGCAGCACCTGTGGCTCAAAGGAGTAGGGTGCTGGCCTCATATACAGGAGGTGGCAAGTAAGCAACACATTTAACCTGCAGAAATTCTCATAGATGCAAGGTAAAGGGGTGGAGAAAAATACTCCACACAAATGGAAACCAAAAGCAAACAGGAGTAGCCTTTCTCATGTCACATAAAATTGACTTTAAATCAAAAATGGTAAAAAGAAAATGACAAATGGTCATTACATAATGATAAGAAAGTAATGTAACAAAAAGATATAACAATCCTAAATATATGTGCACCTAACACAGGAGTTAAGCAAAGTGATAAATAGAAACATCATAATAACTGGGAATGTCAACACTCCACTGAGAGAACTAGACAGATCAATGAGGCAGAAAATCAAGAAAGAAAACAGTGATCTTAAATAGGACTTTAGAAGAAATGGACCTGACAGACAGTTACAGAACATTCTACCTAAAAACTACAGACTATACATCCTTCCCATTAGCACATGGGACATTTTCCAACATAGCTCCTGCCTTAGGCAACAAAACAAGTCTCATCTAATTCAGAATAATCAAAATCATACCTTGCATCTTGTCAGACCCCAGTGGAATAAAAGTGTAAATCAAGAGGAAATCTCAAAACTACATAAATAGGTGGAAATTAAACAACCTGATACTGAATGATCATGGGCCAATGACAAAATCAAGGTGAAAATCAAAATATTTTTTGAATTGAATAACAAAGATGACACGAGCTTCCAAAATCTCTAGGATACAGCAAAGGCAGTCCTAAGATGGAAGTTTATAGCCTTAAATATATACATCAGAGGATCAGCACCCGTAGATCAGTGGTTAGGGCTCTAACCTGCACTGGTGGGTTTAAACCCAGCCGGGGCCTGCTATTCAACAATGACAACTACAACAACAACAAAAAGATAGCTGGGTGTTGTTTTGTTTTATGAATGGAACAACATTTAATCAACATGGACTGGGCACCAGTAGCTCAAGCAGCTAGATTGCCAGCCACGTACACTGGAGCTGGTGAGTTTTAACCCAGCCTGGGCCTGCCAAACAACAATGACAACTACAACTAAAAAAAAAAAAAAGCCAGGCATTGTGGTGGGCACCTGTAGTCCCAGCTACTTGGGAGGCTGAGGCAAGAGAATCGCTTGAGTCCAAGAGTTTGAGGTTGCTGTGAGCTGTGATGCTGTGGCACTCTACCAAGGGCCACATAGTGAGATTCTGTCTCAAAAAAAAAATGTATACATGAGAAAGACAGAGCATAAATTAATAACCTAATGTCATGACTCATGGAGCTAGAAAGGGAACAAACCAAACTCCAAGCTAGCAGAAGAAATAACTTAGAGTAGTGCAGAGCTAAATGAAATAGAATAAAACAAGAAAAAAAATACAAAGAATCAATGAAACAAAAAGTTTGTTATTTGAAAAAATAAACAAAATCAATAAAACCCAGCTAGATACAAACATAGAAGAGAAAGGACTGAAAGAAGCTCAATCAGAATTACAAAAGGGAACATTACAACTTACATCACAAAAATACAAAATATTGTCTGTGACTACTATAAAAACTTCTATTCAAAGAAGCTAGAACATCTAAAGGAAATAGATCCTTTTATTTTGAAACACAATATCCCATATTTCTATCAAGAAGAAATAGAAATACTGATGGATTGATAGTGAATAATGAGATCGAAACAATAACTAAAAAGTCTCCCAACAACAAGAAAACCCTGGACCAGACAGATTCAGAGCCAAATTCTACCAAATCTGCAAAGAATTGGCACCTATCCTACTGAAACTGTTCCATGATATCGAGAACGAGGGAATGAATCTTCCCTAACTTGTTCTACAAAACCAGTCTCACTCTGATACCAAAGCCCATGAAAGGAAACAACAACAACAAAACCTACAAACCTATATTCCTCAGGAACACAGATAATTTAGAGATGATTTAAAGTGTGTGGGAATATGTGCATTGGTTACATGCAAATACTGTGCCATTTTATAAAAGGGACTTCAGCATCCACAGATTTTTGTATCCATAGGGGAAAGGGAGTCCTGGAACCAATCCTCTATGGATATTAAGGGATGATTAAGGGTGCCTGAAAGCATAATAGATTTTTATGGAGTTATATTTCAACATCCACACTGTGGCAATTTCTTATGAATTCTGTTTTGATTCTAATTTTTATAATTTATGAGATGAGTATTATTGCAAAGAAATAAAGTCACTGAGGATACTCATAAAATGTTTCTAGACTGTGTGATATTAATAGAGAGTGCCAAAAAGATGTACATGTTTTGTTTTGTTTTGTTTTGTTTTTTTGAGACGGAGCCTCAAGCTATCCCCCTGGGTAGAGTGCCATGGCATCACAGCTCACAGCAACCTCCAACTCCTGGGCTCAAGCGAGTCTCCTGCCTCAGCCTCCCAAGTAGCTGGGACCACAGGCGCCCGCCACAGCACCTGGCCATTTTTTTGGTTGCAGCCATCGTTGTTTGGCGGGCCCGGGCTGGAGATTCGAACCCGCCACCTTGGGTGTACGTGGCTGGCACTTTAGCCGCTTGAGCCACAGGCGCCGAGCCTGTTTGTTTGTTTTGAGACAAATTCTTGCTCAGTTGCCTGGGTAGAATGCAGCAGTGTCATCAAAGCTAACAACAACTTCAAACTCCTGGACTCAGGTGATCCTCCTGCTTCAGCCTCCTGAGTAACTAGGATTACAGGGGAGTACCAGTGCACCCAGCCAATTTTTCTATTTTTGATAGAGAAGGGTCTTGCTCTTGCTCAGGCTGATCTCAAACTCTTGAGCTCAAGAGATTCTCTCATCAGCCTCCCAGAGTGCTAGGATTGCAGACCATGCCTGGCCAGTAAATAAAGTTTTACTGGAACATAATCACACCTGTTCATTTCTATATTTCTGCTTTCTTGTTTCCAATAGAGTTGAGTGGTTACAGCAGAGACTGTATGTCTCACAAAACTGAAAACACGTATTGTTTGGCCCTTTACAGAAAAAGTTTGCCAATCCCTGCCCTAAAAGCATGGGAAAAGCCAATTTTGGCCTTCTGGAATATTCTAGAATTTCCTCCAAAACTACTATAGGTCAAAGAGTAAGTTGTGTGGTTGCAGGTAGAAAAGCTGGTTTGAACCTATACCTCCAGGAAGGTTCTAGAATCACGGATAGATGTGTGACTCATGTAGGATGTTTCAGAGCTTGGCATCTTGCCTGTGGTTCTAGATTAGAGGAGCCTGAGCTGATGGGTGTGTTCTGAATTGATGAACAGAGCCACTGAGTTGTAGTCAGATTGGAGAATTCTAGAACCATAGAGCAAATAGAATTTATCTGCTGTTCTAGACCTTGGGGTATTCTATAACCCTGACCAGAGC
Source organism: Galagoides demidoff (assembly GCA_963574575.1). Lineage (NCBI taxonomy): Eukaryota > Metazoa > Chordata > Mammalia > Primates > Galagidae > Galagoides > Galagoides demidoff. The sequence goes on from CAUYQV010088041.1 coordinate 24,315, forward strand.
TGTCTAGAAAATTCTAGTGTCATCAGAAAATTCTAGATAGGACTGCAATGGAAATACAATGTGAGCCATGTGATTTAACTTTCTGTCTGCCAGGCACAGTGGCTCACACCTGTAATCCCAGCACTCTGGGAGGCTACAGCGGGTGGATTGCCTGAGATCAAGACCAGCCTGACCTAGAGACCCTATTTCTAAAAATAGCTGGACACTGTTTTGGGTGCCTGTAGTCCCAGTTACTTGGGAGGCTGAAGCAAGAGGATCACTTGAGCCCAAGAGTTTGAGGTTGCTGTGAAGTATGGTGCCACAGGCACTCTACTGGGGGAGACAAAAAGAGACTTTGTCTCAAAAAAAAAAAACAACTTTCTGTCTAATTCTAGTGTCATCAGAAGGTTCTAGATAGAACCACAATAGAAATAACGATGTGAGCCATACGTGATTCAACTTTTTCTGCTTATCTATATTTTAAAAAAAAAAACCTGAAAACAGGCTTGGTGCCTATAGCTCAGCAGCTAGAGCGCTGGCCACATACACCAGGGTTGGCAGGTTTGAACCCAGCCCAGGCCTGCCAAACAACAATGAGAACTACAACAAAAAAATACCTGGGTGTTGTAATGGGTGCCTGTAGTCCCAGCTACTTGGGAGGCTGAGGCAAGAGAATCGCTTAAACCCAAGAGTTTGAGGTTGCTGTGAGCTGTGATGCCACTGCCCTCTACCGAGGGCAATAAAGTAAAACTCTGTCTCTAAAAAAAAATAAATAAATAAAAGGAACAAAAAAACCCCCTAAGGATGGGTGGAATTAACTTTAATAATATATTTTAATTAATCTAATACAATTAAAATGTTATCTTTGACATATAATCACTATTTTTAAATTAGGTTACTTTTTTACTATTAAATTTTCAAAATCCTATGTGTATTTCATACTTGTTGCGTATCTCAATCTGGACTAGCCATATTTTGTGTGTACAATAGTCTCATGTGCCTGGTGGCTGCCCTAGGGGATGGCACAGTTCTAGAATCCCAGAATGGGTCTCTTCCAGAATTCTTAGATCACAAGGCTGATGGGCAGAGCTGGCTATAGTTTAAATTCACTTAAGGATGTCCAGAACTGGGGCCTGTACTTGTGCTTCTAAACCAAAGTAATAGTTACTGGTTAGAACGTTCTAGAACTAACTGGCAGAGCTCTCTGGTTTTAGGTGCCTTAGGGAATTCTAGAGCCAGGGGAGCAAAGCTTTATATAACTGTGGACTGGGTTGAGGTTGTTTTAGAAACATTCTAGAATTCTCCTAGAGCATAACTTTTTTGAGACTCACTGTTTCGTCCTTGGTAGTGTGCTGTGGCATGACAGCTCACAGCAACCTGAAACTCTTGGGCTTAGGATAAGTTTTTAATGACTTCTCAGATAATTCTCAGAATCACTGTCAGGGCTGAGGTTGTGAACTACTTGTGATTCTAGAACCATAGGAAGAGCTACCTGGTGCTATCATGACTAAGAAGTTCTAGAATCATGGAGTAAAGCAGTCTGATTCTGGAATGAGAGGTTTTTAGAACCCCTGACAGAATCATTATTTGAGATTTACCAGGGAGTTTTGGAATTAAGGATTCAAGCCTTCTGGGGTTCTGGATACCTTTAGACAGGTAGACAATTATTTCTTTCTGCTCTGATGGGGCAGTTCTATATCCAAGGAACAGAGCTGCCTATTGTCTTGGACTGACTGGATTGACTTCTAGAACAGTAGGCAGAGTTGGCTGATTATAGATTGATTGCAAAAATTCCAGAACCCATCCACAGGGTTGACTATAGTTAAAAAGTGTTATAGAGTTTAGAAATTGGAATGGGACTATCTAGTCCTAGTTAGATCACAGAATTCTAGAAACACGGGATGAAGGTTTATCTGTGAGTGCTAGATCTGGTTTGGCTTTGGTTCTGAACTCAGAGGGCTCTGAGTACTGACTACACAGCCTGCATGTCCTTGAGGGATGGATAGAAGACTCTAGACCAGTGGTTCTCAACCTTCCTAATGTTGCGAGCCTTTAATACAGTTCCCACAGGTTGAGAACTGATGCTCTAGACCTATGAGGGCTAAGACTCTTGGATGGTTCTGGAAAGCCGGCTGAGCTTCAGGGCTCTTGAGTGTATTGAGCTACAAGGTGGAATTCGTGCTTCTAGACCATTTCAGGGAGCCCCGAGTCCATGAGGGTGGGTTCCTGAGGGCTGAGCTTCTCCCTGCTGTTGTCCACAGTACCTGGTCCCTGTGACCATGAAGACCTCCTAGATGGTGTCATATTTGGGGCCAAATACTTGGGCTCCACCCAGCTGGTGTCTGAACGCAACCCACCCCCCAGTGTGCGCATGGCCCAGGCCCGGGAGGCAATGGACCGTGTCAAGGTGAGGCCAGGGGCTGGGAGCAGGCAGATGGGCTGCAGAGAGAGGGTCTTTTGGGGGCCTCCACCTCCCACGCCACCCTCCACAGGCCCCTGATGGTGAGACCCAGCCCATGACAGATGTGGACCTCTTTGTCTCCACCAAGAGGATCAAGGTGCTGACCACTGACTCACAGGTACAGAGCAGGGACCTTGGCCAGGAGTGTGGGAGACTCAGGGACAGGCAGTCCAACCACCTATGCCACATCTCCCCATATGCAGGAGGCTATGATGGACCATGCTCTACAAACCATCTCCTACATTGCTGACATCGGCTGTGTACTGGTGCTCATGGCGCGGAGGCGGCGGGCCCAGAGGCGGATGCCCCAGGACAGTGGCCGCCGCCGCTACAGGATGATCTGCCATGTATTCCACTCAGAGGATGTGAGCAGCCAGGGCCTTGGCATTCTGAGGGATGGGACATAGCCCCAAGCCTGAGATGGGGCTTAGTCTTTGAGGCTGACATCTATCTCCCATAAACCTTCCCTACTCCTGGGCTGTCCCCCTGCCCTTCCAGCCCCAGGGTCAAGATATGGGTCTCCTAGGGAGCTTTTCCCACAGTCTTTGCTGCAATCAGCTGTCTTCCCTCTATTCCCCTCTTCCAGTGGATTTTCTAAGGTCTTAGCCTTGTCCCCCACCTTCCTGAAAGCCTGCGGGTCTCATCACAGGTGGGCATAGGAGGGCTTGGTTCCAAGGCTATCAAGGGACTTGGAGGAAGCAAGGAGGTAAACCCCCAGGGATACACTACCACCCCGCCCTCACAGGCCCAGCTCATTGCACAGGCCATCGGCCAAGCCTTCACTGTCGCCTATAGCCAGTTCTTGCGAGAAAGCGGCATCAATCCCACCCAGGTGGGTACCTGCCCTAGCCCAAGAACTGCAGGCCCTGGCCACCTCCACAACGGGGACCTCGACCACTTCTGCAATAGCGACAACTGCCGGGAGGTGAGTATGGAGGGTTGGCTGCCCCCACCTGGCCCCTGCCCCCTGCCCACTGCCCACCTACACTGAGCAGCCTCTGAACCTCCTTATGTCCTTCCCAGGTGTGCATTGAGAAGCGACGTGGGGAGGGCCTGGGTGTGGCCCTGGTAGAGTCAGGCTGGGGCTCCCTGCTGCCCACAGCTGTCATCGCCAACCTGCTGCATGGGGGCCCTGCCGAGCGCTCAGGAGCCCTCAGCATCGGGGACCGCCTCACCGCCATCAATGGGACTAGCCTGGTGGGGCTGCCCCTGGCAACCTGCCAGGCTGCTGTGCGTGTGAGTTCTTCCAGGGTGGCCAAAGCCCCCTTCTGTGTACCTGGGAAGGCCAAGAAAAGAGAGGTCTCTTCCTGGCTAGGTCTCTTATCGAGGGGACTAGTGCCAGAGCCAGGATTGAAATGCCAGTGGCCTGGCTCCAGAGCTGGGAGCCTTTTCTTTCTGCCAAAGAGCAGCTGACATGTTTTTGAGTCTTAACCCATGTTTTTAAGTCTTGCCCAGGTAGGGAAACAGGCCTAGAGATGGGGAGGGACCTGCCCAGGTCAGCAGGGTGGAGCTGACGCAGTCCATGCAGCCTTTTGCCCTGCTTGGCAGGCCCTGCTATCTCTTGGCTTTTGACCCTGAGGAAACAGGCCCAGCAGGGTTAGAGGTCACATGGCTCTGAGCCTGCCTGGCCCAGGTATATTATAGCTAACCACATCTCCAGGTATCTTCCATAATTAAGAACCTTGAATCCCAAACTCCAGTTTATGGGTGGGTAAGATGGGGTGCAGAGCGGGGCTGAGGCTTGCCAGGTAGTCCCACAGTCTTCCAGCACCTAAGCTAGGCCAATAGCTCCTATCCCTCAGGAGGTGAAATCGCAGACATCAGTGACACTCAGCATCGTCCATTGCCCACCTGTTACCACCGCCATCATCCGCCGGCCCCACACCCACGAGCAGCTAGGCTTCTGCGTGGAAGATGGCATTGTGAGGCCCTGGGCCTGGGTGTGGAGGTGTGGGGGGCATTGCTGAGTGCGGCCTCCTCAGCACCCCCTTCCCCCCAGATCTGCAGCCTCCTCCGTGGGGGCATCGCCGAGCGTGGAGGTGTCCGTGTGGGACACCGCATCATTGAGATTAATGGGCAGAGTGTAGTGGCCACACCACATGCCCGGATCATTGAGCTGCTCACTGAGGCCCATGGCGAGGTACATAGGCTGTGGGTGGCATGGGTGCCCACCTTTGAACCCAAGCCAGCCCTAAGCCCCTCCCTATCCCTTTCCTCTCTGGCCACCAGGTACACATCAAGATGATGCCAGCCGCTACCTACCGCCTCCTCACAGGCCAGGAGCAGCCCATCTATCTGTGACTACCCTGCTCCACACCCACCACTGTGCCTTAGCCTGGAAATTTATCCTCAGCCCCCTGGCTATCTGGGCCTCAAGGGTTCTTGGTCCTATGGTATTTCCTATAAAAATTAAAGTGTATTGAATAGGCAAAACCTTGGATCAGGGTCTGTGAAGCTAAAAAGAAAGTCAGGGGCTCAACCCTCTGGCCACTTTCTGGAAGCCACTAGAAGCCAGTGCTTCGAAATATATTAAAGACTATGTGGTGGGAGACACAGTTGAGGGTTCTATGTGGGTAACCAGGTCCCAGCTCCAGGAAGAGGGAAGATGGTCCACCTGGTAGCTTGGAAGGGGTCACAGGTCAGTGGCTGGGCCCCAGTCATAGCCATCGTCATCAGAAGATTCCATATCTCGGGCTCGTATAAACTTTTTCTTCAGGGCTTCTTGTTCATATATCCTGGGGTAGGAAGTAGAGCAGATGCTGTGGTAGGGAGGCTATGAATTTGCTTACCATTAACTGAGGCAGGCACAGTGAGTGTGGGCAGAGAGTGAACAAATCTGGGCATTTATGGGTAGGGCCTTGTTAGCAAACTCCTATATACCCTTTAAAGCCCCATCTACAATGTCCCATCCTTCAAGAAGCCTTCTCAGTCCTCCCAGAAAAATAGTTGCTGCTCCCTTGGCCTTGACTACACAATGTAAAGTGGCTCTATCATGCCCAGTAGGCTAGGAGCACCTTGAAGGCATAGCTTGGTTCTAGATCTTTTGAACCCCAAGGTTTGAGTCCAAAGGTTAGGGGCCCCCAATCTGGAGTATGGAGTTCTTACCGTATGCTGTCCTGTCGCCACTGACCCTGGGGGTGGTAACTGCCCACCTTGGAAGAGTGAGAGAGGTGGTTCATAATTCCCCCCAAAGTATAAGTAGAAATCAGTAATCACTTCTGTTCCACCTCCCCACATTTGCTCAGGCAGTGCTGTCCACAGACTTTCTGACTCCCTGACATGTCTGCAGGTCATCCCAATTTTAAGTAAGAAAACTGAGGCTGGTATAGGAGTGACCTTAGCTGAGATCTTAGCCTGTTGGCAAAGGGGGAGTTAGATGCCTCATCTGTGCACTTCCTCAGAGGGCTGTTGTCATAAGTTTATGTATGTAGAGTGCTTTGAATGATGGCAGCCCTATAAGCAGGCTGCTATGGTCAGTTGAGGAGGCTGGGCACTGCACAACCCCAGGGAAATCATTAAAAAAAAAAAAGAATTAAAATTCCTACATTATATTTGGTCTTTAAAAGTATTTCTAAGATAAGCCGGGTGTTGTGGCAGGCGCCTATAGTCACAGCTACTCGGGAGGCTGAGGCAAGAGAATCACTTAAGCCCAGGAGTTGAAGGTTGCTGTGAGCTGTGTGATGCCACGGCACTCTACCAAGGGCAACAAAGTGAGACTCTGTCTCCACAAAAAAAAAAAAAAAAAAAAGTATTTCTAAGATAGATATATAGATAGTTTTTTTTTTAATTTTCATCATTTCCAGGTGGCTCAAATGTAAACATGATTCCCTTTACAAAAAACTCTCCTTTTTAAAATTCAAACACAAATGCACTTCCAGATTCAAACTTGCCACATTTCAAAGAAGAACAGCAACTCTAGTAGGTTTGTGGGGTTGTTAAAATTGTTTAAAGAGATTATAAGCAGTTAAAATTTCAGTCTAGTCTATGAACAGTATAAAACCTTTATCTTCACTACAAGAACTTCCTAAAGCCTTCTAGAATTATTCTAGAATCACAATGCTTCACAATTTCTAACGAACAACAATTCTATCTAGTAACTTAAAAACAAGGGAATTATTCTAATCAAGGACATAACTGTCTACAGGAAAGCAGTTTCTCCTAACTTTTTTTCTTTTCTTGTTAAAATGAAATAACCAAAAGAAAAATAATTTAACTTTCTTTAAAGGAAATAATTTTTGCACAGAGTT
>CAUYQV010088042.1:0-106793 GCA_963574575.1 Galagoides demidoff
GCCACGTACACCTAAGGTGGCGGGTTCGAATCCCCAGCCTGGGCCCGCCAAACAACAATGATGGCTGCAACCAAAAAATGGCCGGGCGTTGTGGTGGGCACCTGTGGTCCCAGCTACTTGGGAGGCTGAGGCAGGAGACTCGCTTTAGCCCAGGAGTTGGAGGTTGCTATGAGCTGTGATGCCATGGCACTCTACCCAGGGGGATAGCTTGAGGCTCTGTCTCAAAAAAAAAAAAAAAGAAAAATCACTGTTCTGGCTCATAAAGGTCACTGGCAGAGCCAGGATTTTAACCCAGCTCTGGGACTCCAAGCATAATAATGATTCTATTTTCCCTTTCAAGATGACTGGAATTTTACCTTTAACTTGGTCTTTTAAGAAGCACAGGTAGAATGTGTAGAAGCTGGTTCCTGACATGGTCCTCCCCAAGAATCCCTGGTGGGGCTAAAAGGGATCAGTCTGGGGCAGGAAATCAGGGCAGAATGAGCAGACTCTAGGGGGCGACAAAGGCCAAGCTGACTTCTCATTTGCACCCCAGGCTTCCCTCCTTCCTGTCCTCAGAGAAGAGAGAGATGCTGCCACTAGGAGAGAAAACTTTCATTTTCAGGGACTATGAAACCAGGAGAAGGAGGCAGAGATGGAGAAGAGGGATGAGGAGGGGATGAGAGGAGGACAATAGAGCACAGACAGAGCATAAGAAAGCAAAAATAGAGGGAAGGCAGTAAAAGATGTAGAAAATTAAAGAGACAAGAACAGAGAACAATAGAGATAAAAAGAAAAAGGAGAGGGACATATAGAAAAAATAAGCCTTGAGGCAGGGATAGAAAGATGTGGACACAGGGAGACAGAGATGCCCAGAGAGGTAAAGAAAATAGAACAAGAAAGGATGAAGAAAGTGTGAGGTAAAACGATGGCGTGTGGAGGAGAGGGGCATGGGGGATGTCAGTCACACTGTGGGGCCTTGGCTAGGTCAGGTCATCTCTCTGAGCCTTATTTCCTCATCAATAAAAAAGGGGCTGTCTTATAGAGCTGTCATGAGGATGACATGAGAAAATACACCTGAGCATTTTAGAAGCTGTAAAGTACTATACAGGTGTTTATTGATGTTTTTGGTAGCATGATCATTATTGTTATTATGTCATGGTGGGAGAACGTAATGCTAAGACAAGTGTCAGAACCTTAGAATTTAATGTAACTGAATTTGGAGTTTCTTGATACTAAGATTACTACTTGTAAGATGCCCTATTGATTTAATTATACTTTGGAGTGGTGGAGAGAATTGCTGCATTAAAAACATATACTTAAGAAAAACAACTGATAATGCAGTTGTTCTATAATTGTTGACCTTTTTTTTTTCAGGATCACAATCAATGTTCAAAGACATGGTTGGGTGTGGTGGCTCATGCCTATAATCCTAGCACTCTGGGAGGCCAAGGTAGGAGGATTGCTTGAGACAAGCAGTTTGAGACTAGCCTGAACAAGAGTGAGACTCCATCTCCATAAAAGAAAAAAAGAAAAAAATTAGTTGTGTATAGTGGTATCTGAGGTAAGAGAAATGCTTTAGTTCAGGAGTTTGAGGTTACAGTGATCTATGATGAGGCCACTGAACTCCAGCTTGGTGACAGAGTGAGGCACTATCTCAAAAAAAGAAAAGAAAAGATGCAATGGAATATCTATATTCTGTTGAATTCCTTTAGGTCATTGGTAATTGTGAATATAGCAATGGTATTCTTTTTGCACCTTATGTATGTGAACTTTATTCCTTTAAAATTAACAGTATAATCTCAAGAATATTGATGTTTAGAATATTGCTGTTTCATGTGTATTTCTGCTTTGGATAAACATACAGTTACCCCCTCCCCTCCATTAACTGCATTTCATATTTCTGAAAGTTAAACAGCTTTTCTTGAAAGTTAGCTGGAAGCTTTGATAGGTAGGTGTTTAAAGACTAAGTTATAGGACTTGATGGATCAGTTCGTCAGACCCACCTCAGAAAATTCTCTGATCTATTCAGGGAGACTGGGCAAGTTTTATTGCCAGTAACTGCACTGACTAGTGGTTGACATGCCATCTCCTGCATAAATAATAACTTTATTTTTGCATCAAATATTTTTTAGGATGTCTAAAGCAATAATTAGGGATCCAAATTTAAATTAACAGTCAATTGTAGATAACACAATTGAAGTCACATTGCATAAACATGACAAGTCCTGATGACTTACTCCTCCTCTTGGAGGCTGATCATTATTATAATATAGATTCTGATTTCAGAAATTCTGGAACATAAAGAAGAACAAATCTAAGACATGCTAGTGGCTAAGAACAACAGAAATAGTGTGGGGTACCTTGTTGATAAGACAGAAAACAAAATATTTTGGAAAGGTGGTGATTATATCTCACATATTAAAACAATTTGAAATTGATTCTTAGGATACTTTTGCCTCACTTGAATGATATTCTATGCCTGCAATACTCTTTGCTGCCACAAGGTAGTGGTAGTGTCTTAAATAGCTTATATGTCTGAACAGTGTTCTTTCTCTATATGGCCAATTTATCTCTGTGGTCAGAGATTTATGTACTTTAGCCAATTACTGCTCCCTCCCCTCCTTTAAAATAAGAATATGTACCATATTAACCAAAGTTTCTGGAAATAACGTAGTATAGTGTTCAGACAGTCTTGTTTGAGCCATGGTTTTGGTTAGCTTGATTAAATTAGCTTTCTTACCTGAGGGAAGGGAATAACAGTAGTGTCTTCCAGGACTACAATACAGTTGTTCATCAGTATCTGAGGGTAGACTGCTGTCAGAATCCCCCACAGATACCAAATTCACAGAATCTCAAGTCCCTTATGTAAAGATTACTCATAATACCTAATACAATGAAAATGCTATATAAATAGTTATTATACTGTATTTTTAAAAATTTGTATTTTTTATTGTTGTATTGTTATTGTTTATTTATTTATTTGGAATACTTTTGATCTATGGTTGGTAGAATCCACGGATATGCAACCCATGAGTACCAAGGGCCAACTATATTTTGTATTCATAGAATACTTGCCACCTTACCAAGAACACTCCAACCTTGCATCTCTAGGTACCTTATACACCCTGGTGTGGGTTAATGTTTATAGCTTACCTGTGTGTTGTGTAGGGCAGGGAGCATAGTCTACAACTAGACTAACTCCTAGTACATGATTAATCCACACTTACACAGTAATAGTAGCTGCTATTTATTGAGCTTGTACTCAATACTCATTTTAATATCAGTTCTTTTAATCCTCACAGCAAGCCATCAGGTCAATATCATTACTATACCCATTTATAGAGGAGGAAATCGTCAGGGTTGTGGGAAGATTAAATGAGTTAATGCATAAAACTTGTTTAGTACAGTGCCTGGGACATAGTAAGTACTCATTATTTATTACTTACAGACAGGAGACGGCCATGCAAAAGCTGATTGGGGAGATAGACCTGTAAACCAAGAAGGATAAAGCAGCAAATACAAGGGACTGGGGAAACACATGAGTGGGAAAACTAATTCTTCTTGGGGTGATACCCAGAAAAGCTTGACAGAAGAGAAACATGCAAACTAAATGATGAAGGAGAAGCAGGGGTGGCAGGGTATGTTGCTCATGTTCCCCATTCTGTTTCTTTCTTTTTCCTTTTAACAATAGAAATATTAGATAATAATTATTAATATTATCTGATTATTATTAATTAATATTTTAATTCCTCAGATTTAGCAGGAGGAATTTAATAGCCACCCAGTTAGAGATTATAATTATCATCATCTCTTGCAGCTAGGTGAAGCCGTGGAATTGACTTCCTCTACTACCCAAATGTGAGGGGAAGTGAAACTGTTTTCTACCACTTCCCATGGATGAAATGTGGCCATGTTGTGGGTGAACAAGTTTTGGCAATGAGAGGATGACAGAGCAACAGAATAGACAGAAACTGGGTCTCTAGATGACCTTGGTGAGAGCACAGCTGTCCCATTCACCTTGGATCACATACCTATCTCCAGAAACCATTATAGGAGGCAGGCATAACTTTATTTGAACCACTGTATTGTTGGCTCTTTTGCTTGAAGCCTATTATTTAGTCAGATGTCTAAACAGTACAATAGGGAAAGAGAGAGGAAGATTTGTAGGGCAGAAGAAACAGCATATCCACAGACATGAGGAGTGAAAGAAGTCAGCAAATTTCAGGAAATGTTCTCATGGGATTGTTTTGAGGAAGAAATGAGATAATAAATGTATATAAAGAGCTTATGTTGTAGTACAGTACCTGGCACATACGAAGTTCACAATAAATGAAAGTCATTTTATTTCTGTGTGATACAAATGACTTCTCAGAGCCTCATCTATAAAATAGTGATAACATTACTGTGTGACGGAAACAGAAGTTCAGACCTTTATACATTCTCTAAAACAGTATGCATAGCCTGGAGAAATTCCACCCGGAGCAAGTCTAAAAGAGGAACAATTACCAAGAGGTGAATGAGTGCCCTGCCTTCCACTATTTAAAATAATTTAACTTAACATAACCTTTACCTCTGTGCTATCATTCAGCTTTAGTTAATGCTTATCCTGTTCAGCAGCGCACCCTAAAAAGTATTAGTCATTCCTTGAATAAGTTGTGCATATTCAGTGCTCCAAAGTTTTTAAAGGTAGGTGTCTCAGATCTTTGTCCTCCAAGGTAACTTCTATTCACCCCACAAGACATATCTCCTGGCTCGGTGTCCATAGCACAGTGGCTAGGATGCCAGGCACAGACACCCAGCCCGGTCCAGTTAAACAACCATGACAACTGCAACAAAAAAATAGCCGGGCGTTGTGGCAGGTGCCTGTAGGCCCAGCTAACTTGGGAGGCTGAGGCAAGAGAATCACTTAAGCCCAAGAGTTTGAGGTTGCTGTGAGCATTCTACCAAGGATGACACAGTGAGACTCTGTCTCAAAAGAAAAAAAAAAAAAAGACATATCTCCTGAGGCCTTCCTTGACCTTCTGGACATACCTGTTTGATTCTCTGTACACAGCAGGTATTCCATTATGGCCGTACCCTCTCCCCTTTTATTAAGGTGTTATTTTCACTTGCCATCCTGTGAGCTCTTCTAGGGCAGGGCGCCTGAGGGGTTCATTTTGCTTCCCAGCACAGGGCCACAACAGGGGCTCAGTTCAGAGGTGTTTTGGGGCCAGCATGTAGGGTCAGTTAGACTGTTTATGTCTATGGGGGGAGAGGAGGAACACAGAGGATTTCAGGGACCCTAGAAAGTCAGATTTAAAAAATGAACTCGTGTCTGATTCCCACAACAGCGTGGGGACTTTGCCATTTAGACGTCATTACAGGGAAAAGAAGAGGCCTGCAGTCTGGCTCAGGATTCAGTGTCTTTCCCTCTCTGGCTCTCTGCCCCTCTCTGAGCCTTATTTTTGGCCATGCCCTTTCTGGTCTTCTAGGAATCTAGGTGTCTACTCACTCTGAGATTCCCGGGGTTGCCTCGTGTGGCACAGAGAACCCACCTTGCTCGCTCAGGCCAAAGAATGACTTGCTACTTTGCGTGACCCCAGAGATGGCACTGGGCAGCTCCGCGGTCCCTCGTCTTCTTCCCTCCTCTTCCCTCTCCCCTGCTCCTTCGCTCGAACCCCCTTCCCTCATCCTCCCTCTGCTTCCCCGGCTGTCCTCCCCATCGCCCTCCTCCTCGGCCTGCGCGGTGCGCCCTGCTCCGGCGGGGCGCGGGCGGCGCGCTGGGTGGTCCGGCGGCCGGGGGCGGGCGGTAGCCTGCAGGCGTAATTGGCATGCACGCCGTTGTAGCTGAGACCGCTTAATAAAGCATTACATATCTCACCGCTTCCATATTTCATTACCTCACGCGGAGCCTGTGAGAGGGCCCTAATGGGAGTCAGCTGTGTTTTTACTTTCTGTTGTCGGCCGGGGACGGGTTTCTCTGCGGATTCTTTGAAATGAAATAATGTGATGCACGCCGCGATAAGGGCCGGCCTGTAATGAGGCCCAGGCTGCGGGGCGGCTGCTATTGCTCCAGGTGTCGCGTATTTGGGCTGTGAGGACAAGGAGGAGGAGGGGGCGGCGCCGGAGGAGGAAGGGGAGGGGGCAGACGTCAGGGGCAGAGGGAGAGCGGGGTGGGGGGAGGAGGGGAGGAGGCGGCTGTGGGACGCGGGAGGGAGATGTTTGAGGAGAGGCAGGGGACAGCGGCTGCCTGGAGAGTCCTAGGGACCCCATTCGCATCCTGACTCCGCCCTTGGCTGCGGTGTGAGAGCCGTCTGCCCTCTCAGGTGGCCCATGGGGGTAATGATAATACCCACTTCACCGTCTTGTGTGGAGGCAAATGAAAGGGTTTGTGTATTGGAAAGGGCAGCATCACACGCAGGGAAAATAAGGGAATCATTTACTGAGAGAAAGGAGCTGATGCCCTGTCCTTTATTTGAGCATCTCTTCTGGGCATGGCACCTGCCAACCACATGCCAACCATTTCATGGAATGATCACAGCAATCTTGCTTGCTAAGTATTGTTACCTTCCCTGTACAGAAGATGAGACTGAGGGTCAGAGTGGTGAGGGGGCTGGCTGAGGGCATCCTTGAAAACTGAGCCAGATGGGGCCAGGAAGAAAAGAAGGAAGGGGTAAAGTGGGAGAAAATGTTGGTCCACTGTCAGCTGACTTGTCTAATCCAGGGCATCACCTCCACTGTCCCTCCCCAGAAGGGAGCTGGGGTTTCTCTTCCATCTTGTCCTGTGGGCCTTCTCACTTGGGCCTGAGGCCTATGCCTTCCTCCCAGGGTGGAATAGAGGGTTGGCAGGTTCATGGGCATGGGGGTGCTGCTGGACTCTGTAGGAGGGACAGGGGCTGCTGTCAGGAAGCCCCCTGTTCTGAGCACCCTGGTCTGTTCAGAAGCCCATAGTTGTAGTCTGTTCAGTGTCTGCTTCTTCTATGGACACTCTGGCTTCATCTCTAGAAAAATAAATGCTCTCCGAGCAGTCTTGTATCTCCTCAGTGTCTCTCAGAGCCACCCTTTTCTTGCTCTCCGTCCTGGCAGCGCCCTAGGCCAAACCTCTAGTCTTGATTTGATACCGCAGGGCTCTTTCCTAAATGCTGCCCCAGTGCTGCTTTCTCCAGCATGGGGCTTCCATGGCTCCCAGGAGACTTCTCAAGTGTGCCCCATGGGGTTATTGATGCTGGGACCCCAGGTGTCCCCCAGCTCCTTAGCTGCATCATCACCATACCCAATCACTGACCCTGACAAGCTGGGTGTCTTGTCTTCTCCCAAGTTCATCAGTGATCTCTCTGGGCACTTGCCCCTCCTGTTTCCTCTGTTTAAAATGCCCTTCTCACATGGACCTGCCTTTGGAGTCCTGCTGCCGTCTGAGGCTCAGCATAAGCGAATTCCAGGAAGGCTTCTTTCCATGTGCTCCTCTGCTTCCAGGCTGGATATGTCCTCTTCCTTCTCTGAGCCTCAGTTTCCTCATATGTAACATGAGGGGTTTGGGGGTGGTCTCCAGGCTGCACAGTTTCATGAATTGACCTGGTTGGTGGGTAGTTTCTTGTTGAAAGAGGAATAGGTAGTTTGGGTTGTCAGTGTGTTGGATGATCATGTTATGTGTGCCTACCATGTGCCAGGCACCACACTGGAGCTTCATATGCATGATACATCTACGTGCTGCTCAGGGCCATGGGCAGTAAATGGAGAGCTGGGGTTGGAGGCTGTTTCTAATTCCTGAGTGTGTGTGTGTGCATGTGAGCATACGTGCTTATCTCTGTATGTGCACCTGTAAAATAATGATACCCAGTGTTGGTGATGAACTTTAACCTTCTCAAAACTCTCCCTCACTTCCAGGAGCACTCTGAGGCCGGTTGGGCAGGGAGATGTAGACGTGGAGAGGCTGGGCTACTGCCTTAGTTACACAGCTGCTGGAGGAGGTCAGGGGTGCGAGGCAGGAAAAGATACTCCCCCGGCCTAGGGAACAAAGTTGGGCATTCTCAGTGCAAGATTTTTTGCTCTCTGACTCCAACCTAACTTTACTAGCTTTGTTTTCCAAATGACCCTTTTCACTACACATACAGGGCCTGTTGGGAGCCTGTGCTTAAGCTGGTCCCTCCATCTGGAATGCTTTCCCCCAGTGCCTGCTTGTGAACATCTTGTTCAACTTTTGAGATGCAGCCCAGATCCCCCTCTTCGCACAAAGCCTGGAGAATGATCTCCCTTTTGGTTTCATGCTCTGTAGTGTATACTCCTCTCCCACTTAGCTTAGAATGTCAGCTTGGAGCTTCCTTGTTTCAGGATCATAAATCTGAGGTCAGAGGCTGAGCCCAAATCTGGGCCACAGAGAGCTAACATGGAATAGGTACATAGGGTCCCTCTGTACCTATGAATGCCTGGTCATGTGAGGGGTGTAATGAGGATACTGAAATGTATGCACGTCCCCACTCATAGAAAATACTTGTTAAATGGCAGCTCACATAGTACTGTTATTATTTATTTCTATGGTGGTGTTTTGGGCCAGGCTTTATGCTGCAATTTGTGTTTTGTTTAATTCTTGCAACACCTTTACGAGATTGATATTATAACCCCATTTTGCCAGTGAGGAAACTGAGGCTAAATGCTGCTAAATAACTTACCCGGGACTGTAATCAGTGGCAGAGCCAGGGCTAAAATCCAGTTCTGTCTGCGTCTGAGTCTGTCCTTTTTGCACGTATCACATGGATCTTATTGAGAGCGCCTGGTGCTTGCTGTGCCTGTCAAACAGGGCTGCGCTATTGATTAACATGCAAATGATTTTTTGAGAGAGGGCTTAAGTGTAGTTCAGTCTCAGCCAGCCACAACTGAGATTTGCAATCCAAGCCCCAGTCCTCACCAACCACTCTGCTATCAGGTTTTCATCTCTAGAGTGATTGACAGGTATTTTTTTCCCTCCCTGACCCAGAACGCCAGGCCTCCAATACTACTGAAATGTTTGCACAATCTTGAAGCATTTATTTAAAAGTTGCTTTTCCCCAAAGGGCCTGGCCTCAACCAGATCCTGAGCCAGATCCAAAAAAACAAACAAATCCTATCTTTACAAGCTCCTCAGCTGGGCTGCGTGGGGCGGATGGGGGTGGGGGTCCCCTGGGCCCTACCTTTCCTTGGCTGGCTGACAGGCCCGCCCCAGGGCGAGGAGCTCGCCTGCCTGTTTACAGCCCTTTCCAATTCACAGGCCAAACAGGAAAGCAGGGAGGGGTTTGGGGAAGGGGTGAATATCAGAAGTTGCAAATCACAGGGTTGCTTCTCAAAGCAGCGCTGGTGGAGATGTGATGGGGGAGTGGCTGGACTCCGTTTCTTGAATGTTGGTCAGGAATGGAGTAAGACCTGTGCCCCTTTCCGCAGGTCCCAATGCCAAGTGCTAAGCTCCCTGCAACTTGTACAGCATCATGGGCGGGGCTGGAGTCCCTAGGATGGGTGTATGAGGCCTTGAGTGCTGTGCTGGCTGGGTCTACATCATACTTTGCGAGCCTGGAAAAGTCCCTTCTTTGGTCTGAGTCATCGAGGAACCAGGAGGGGGCTGATCTCCAGCCCTGTGCTATCTCCCCCTGAATCACGCCTGTCTAAAACTTTTCTCTTGGACAAAGCGAGGAGGGAAGAGAGGACCCCATTCATGGGGGATATTTCGTGTGCCTGGCCCTCTGTGTGGCTCTGTATGAAGTCGTTTCATTTACTTGACATAAGTTCTCTGAGCCATACTGGCTGATGGCACTACTTACAAATGAGGTGTCCAAGGCCAGTGTTGGAACCCAAGGTCTATCTGGCTCCCTCCTCTCTGTCCCCTGGTACCCTTGGCAAAGCACTGTCTCTAGGTTGGATGGACAGCTTGATTTACAACAAGGTCTAGTGTGTGCAGAGCCTGGTATGGCCTGTCCCGTGTGCCCATGGTGAACTGAGGTACAGCAGGGGAGACTGAGGCCTAGAGGGTGGCAGTCTTTCACTCAGCTTCTCACAGTCACTGAGGGGCCATCTGGTCACAGAGAGGCAGCTTGAGGCCTGTGATGGGGAGAGCTTAAGCTAGTCCCCTGAGGTGCTGCTTAGGAAATGGGGCTCAAACATTTCGATAGCTTTTTCCGAAGCCCCTCTCATATGCAGCCCCACTGTAAGGTTCCCACGGGCATTGTCTGCTCTTGCTCTTGGGTCTCTGCTACCTGGTAGAAGATGCCAAACTCTGTAATGGCCTCTGTGCCCACCTCCTCAGTCAGTGCCAAGGCCATTTAAGCCCTGTGTCAGTTCTTACATGGACCACTAGGCAGTCGCTCACTGTGGCCTTAACCTTCTGTAATGCTTCCTGGAATACCTGTTTTGAATACTTTCTGTGTCATCTTGGGCAAGCAATTTTAGTTTTTGAAGCCCCAGTATCCTTATCAATGAAAGAAGGCCTTTGTGCAATAGTGAATGTGTGTGTATTTTGTGACCACCAGGTCCAAAGTGGTGTATATTGGGGTTGCTGTCACTGTTGTTGTTTTCAGCTGGCTGCTTTTATTCTGGCCAGAAGATGCCAGATGAATGACCAGCTGCATGGGCTTCTCCTCTTTGCCTAGCTGGACCCCTCGGCAACTAGTTGGTGCTGAGCTTGCACTGGGAAGATGTTCTCAAACAGCTGCACTGGGTCCAGGCTGGGGACTCTAGGAAGAGGCAAACAAAGAAATATTTGACTATCTTTTCCCTATACCCAGTGTCCAAACCCTTGCATGCTTGTGATGGGGTGGGGTCGGTGCAGCCTGGGGGAGTGGAAAGAGCAGGTCAGTCTCTGTGTCTCTCCAGCTGGGAGCCCCGGCAGCTGCGACCATGTCTGACGTTTCCCTGCATCTCTAGAACCCAGCACAGAGTCTGGTCCTAAGCAGGCTCTCACCAAGCATGTGTTTATGAACAGACATAACCTTGGGAAAGATATCTCAATTCTCTGAGCCTCAGCTTCCTCATCTGTAAAATGGAGGTAATAATAATACCACTGAGCTCCTGGAATCATTGTGAGGATTAAAAATAACAATCCATGCAAAATACTTTGAATAGTACCTGTAATATAATGGTTCTCATGTATGAAGAGAAACAAAGGCTCGGAAAAGGTAATTGCTTTGTTCAACATCACAGGACTAGAAAGTGGCAGAATGGAACGGAGTTCAGGGTTCTCTGACTCCAGAATCTGAGATGTTGACTACTATGGCATATTGCCTGAGGTTGTCCATGGCATCCATTTTCTCCCTATTTCAGAGTAATAGAACGCCCATGATTTAATAAAGCACATGGCCATTTGGAATAAAGACTATGTTTTCCAGCCCCTTTGTTGCTAGATATGACTATGTAATTGAATTCTGGTCAGTTAACTGAAGTTACTCGTGAAACTTCCAGGAAGTGCCCTGAAAGGGGGTAGACATATGCATTCCTTCTCTTCCTCCTTTTTGTTGGTTGGAAGTGTGACTTAATAGCTGTAGCACCAGCCAGCAGACCCCTCAGATCATCCTGACAGCAGGATAATGGAGCCAGACATGGGGTAACAGTAGGAATCTGGGTCCCTGACAATGCACGATCCATCCTATCACCCTGTTCTTGAAGTCAGAGAGAAACTTAGTTTTGTTCAAGCCCATGTTATTTGAGATGTGAACATAATCTTAACTAATTCACTGTTTCTCAATAGTAGACTATCAAGAACTAAATTTGCCCTCCCATTGCATCAGTCAGACTGTGGCATTTAGAAAGTTGTATTTGTCATGGGACTGAGCTCTGTGATGGTAAGGACTATGACTTTTCT
Source organism: Galagoides demidoff (assembly GCA_963574575.1). Classification (NCBI taxonomy): domain Eukaryota; kingdom Metazoa; phylum Chordata; class Mammalia; order Primates; family Galagidae; genus Galagoides; species Galagoides demidoff. The sequence continues at coordinate 11,780 of CAUYQV010088042.1, forward strand.
TTGCTGGGCCCCCACTGGTTAGTCACGTGCTAGGAACCCAGCAGTTTTGATGGCTTTTTCCTGTGCCAGCTTAGCTAAGATGGAGCCCCGTCTCCCAGAATTCCCTTCTGTGCGTGGTTCTGGGTTAGCAAGGGCAGCAAGAGGTATTTTGCCTGAGATTTGGAAGTGAACAGTGAAGCAGCAGACATGTTCTTTGTGGGCTGGGCAGGCCAGTGTGAGGCCTGAGCTTTTGCTCTCTATCACCCTTCTATTGGCTAGCCTGGTTGGCACAGGTGGCAGCCAAGGTCCTGCGGCCCGTCCTGCGGCCTCTCCAGCTCTTGCCCCCTTCAACTTTCCTGAATCCTGGGCCAGGTGTCTGCAGCTACATAACAAAGGGTTCCAGCTGCTTCCAGAGGACATTGGTCATTGGAGTCAGAGCTTAGGGTGGTGGGTATTCTCATGGGTTCTAGTTTGTCCTTGCTTCGCCTGTTTTATTTTTCACTTCTGCACTGTGTGCCCCATGGACTGCCCAGGGAAGCGTGCAGAATATCTAACTGACTCCCACAATGCCCTAAGGCCAATCCCTATAGTAAATCTTTTATTCTGTGTGTCTTCTGGCAGTTCTTTCTCTGACTGATGAATTGGCATTCAGTAAACACTTATTAAATGAATTAAGAAATGATTTATATAATTGGCCTTTTTAGGTGGTGCCTACTAATGGAGGTGGCTAGGAATCAGATCCCATCACTCTGACAATACCTATCTCTGCCCCAGAATGGGGATCCTGAGGTCTAGGGAACCTTCTTGTTTTCTGCTCAACCTTTGCAAAGAGGGCAAGGAGGAATGCCCGAGGCTAATGGCTCTGACTCTGCATCTCATTTTCACTTAGAGATGTTGATGGTTCCTTATTATGCTCTGGAACACTCTACCAGCTCCAGATCAGCCTTGGGATAAAGGTCAAGCTCTTTATATCTCTGTACAAGACCTTCTATGATGTTGTCCTCAAACCCCAGGAGCCTAAGGCAAAACCATGGAGACAGGCATATGGGGTCAATGCCTAGCTCTGCATAACTTCAGACAAATCACTTTTTGAGCCCATGGCTTAGCTAGGAATATATTATCTACTCCAGGCATCCTCAAACTACAGCCCGTCGGCCACATGTGGCCCGCCTAGGACATTTATCCGGCCTGCCGGGTGTTTTTGCCGCCACTGCCTGTCCTGCTTAGCAGTTGACTCGTCCCAGGACCCACAGTCTGGCCCTCCAATGGTCTGAGGGACAGTGAACTGGCCCCCTGTTTAAAAAGTTTGAGGACCCCTGAATTCTACTCCATAGGGTTACTGATAAACATTACTTTTCTTTATTCACTTTTCCTAACAAGATTGACCCCAATTGGTCACTCTAGTTGAGGCCTAGGGAGATCCCCTCAGTACCCAGACTTACTTTCTTCGGTTCATTTTGGTTGATTATTTAAAACACAGTTCAGGGTTGGACATGCACTCATGCTTATAATCTGAGTGCTTTAGGAGGCTGACACGGGAGAATCACTTGAGCCCAGTTCAGACCAGTCTAGGAAACATGGAAGACCCCGAGACCAGTCTGAGGAACATAGTGAGATTCTGTCTCTACAAAAAATTAAAAAGAAAAATTTAGCTGGACTTGGTGGTGTGCACCTATAGTCCTAGCCACTTCAGAGGCAGGAGGATCACTTAAGCCCAGGAATTCAAAGCTATAGTGAGCCATAATTGCACCACTGCACTTTAGCCTGGGTGACAGAGAGACATCCTGTCTCTAAAGTTTTTTCAGAAAAGAAATTCTGAATGTATCAACCACTGCTTGTGGAAAAAACATTTCTTAGTAAGGCATTCAAGGTAGATTCCATCCATCTACCATCTATCTGTCTTTCTATCCCTATATCCAGCCACTTATTCACTTAACAAACACCTGTTTCTCATCTCTCTCTTCTTTTCTTTTTCCTTATACTCAGTCTCTCCAAATGGTCAATTCCTTGACTATGTGTCTGTGTGAGCAGCCTCTTCCCTCTATTCAGTGGATGGGGTGGGGGGTTTCGCTCCCTTCCTTTGCCTATCACTTACTGACTTTTCAAGGTCAAACTCAAGGGTCACTTCTTCTATCAAGCCTCCTCCTTTATCAACTATCCTTCTGGGCTTCCACTACTATGGCTTATCTCTTTATGAGACAAATATTTCATAACATTGTTTCTGTGTCTATCTGTTGCCCATTGATCTGTACCCTCACTCTACCAGGGTAGCCTCTTTGTACAGCTGTTTAGGTTGTACACTGCACAAGAACATCCAACTAAGGAATGTGCCCTGATGGGGACTTGCACTGCCCAGAAGGAAGAGTACTTTTTTTCTAATTAATACAATGGTGTCTGTTCTCTAAGTGATCAGCTCAAGTGGCTGAGCCCACCAGAGGGGCCATCTTTGTCTTCTCACACAGGGGGTCTTTGAGCTAGTGCTCCCCCTGTCCCGATTCTAAGTTCCTAGAGGCCAGGACAACATTGACTTCACTGCTATTCCTGCAGCTCCTAACCCAGCAGCACTAGGCCCCAGATCCCTCCAGGAATGTTTTTGGAGTTAAAAGGGGAAGGCTATCAGCAGAGAATCTCTCTTCTCTGGGCTGGGGAGGGGCAGGACTCAAGCCTATCTTGTACGGAGAGGAGGAGGCTTCTGAGTTGATGCAATGGTGGTGGCAGGTTTGTTTGGAAATTCCCCAGTAAGTGGTGTTCTAGGGACCTCGAGAGCTTGCTGGAGGACCCGCAGACCAGGGCTCGTCCAAATATTGTTTTAAACTGATTGATTTCATGCCAGGCTGGAAAGGGACAGGCATTTTTCATACATGAAAAACAATACATTCAGGGTCCAAGATGAAATTATTTTACATTTATACGATAACAGGCAGGGAGACAAAGACGATGTTTGAGGATGGTTAAACCCTCAAAATCATTAGTCACTGTCCCAGCAGGCTACACAAATAAATGATCAATGCACAGAAAAACAAGGCCCTCTGAGGTGTTTGCCCAAGACCACTTATGTGTCAAACAGACTTATTAGATGTGAAGGGAATGATTATTTGTACTAAGTGAAATGAACATGTGCAATAATATTGTAAAATGTTTATTAGTCTAGAGTGTGCTGAATGTTCCTAAAATATATCAGGTTCTCAGCTTGCATTTAATGTACTGTTATAAATGATATCACATCCTTCCAAGCCGATTTTCCGCTTAACGCTAAGCTTCTTTGCTGGGGGAAATCGTGTTTTCAGATCCCAAATATGAAAACATTGTGGGGTTAAACTCTCCCTTCTACTCCCTAACCCCCACCCCAGTCAGCTACCTCCCTATAAAACTTGTCCTGAGTCTGGCTGGGAGGGAAGGGGCAGTTGGTCAGGCCAGATGGTGGTTAGAAAAGGAAAAGGGATTGGGACTGTGAGGCTGCAAGTCCAGAGACTCAGATTTCAAGATCTGCTCATTAATTCCCTGCTGTATGACCTTGGGAAAGTCCCTTCCCCTCTCTGGGCCTCAATCAATTCAGTCAGAATGGGAATAATGGCTAAACAGACTCCCCGAGCACATTACACATTCTAAATCCCAGCTTGCTGAGTCATGAGTCTGAAAGATAAAAAGGGATTCTGGAAGTGAACAAATAAAGTGCTACAAAAAGATTCTTATTTTTTCCTATAATTTTGGAAAACTCTTACTCTTCCTTTAAGGCCCTACCCAGATGTCTCCTCCTTTGGGATGCCTTCTCTAATCCCCTAAGCAGTCTGTCATTCTGTCTTCTTTGCTGTCAGATAACTTTGTCCTTCTAGCCCCATCAGCCCATGGTGTCACCACATTTCTGTCACCTGGGCCAGGCACAGAGTTAGTACTAAGGATTGATTGGTGGATGCTGAATGGGAGGAGCAGAGCTGATGTGACCTTTAGAAGTCACAGAGCTCCCATCCTACATGTTAAAGACAGGTGCTTCATTCTGGGTGGGGAAGTTTTCTGCTTGGGTTTGCCCATCTGTACCAGCAGAATTCTGAGAAGAAAGAGGGGCTGTGGAGCTTTCTGGAGAAGAGTCAGATAGAATGTTTCCTACAGCCTATCAACTCCCCACCCAAGAATGAGGGGCAAAGGGGCCTCGGCAAACCCTATGTCCTTGGACCCGGGCATGGTGGTGGTGGTGGGCAGTTCTTGGCATCAGCTGAAGGCCCAGGGCTGGCTTTGGACCTGTGGGTGGCTGGGGATATGGGGAGTTTCCAGTTTGCTAGCCGAGTCACATCCCTGCTCCCTGCCCTTGTCCCCCAGTTTGATCACCTGCAGGTGATCTTCTGTGAGCCTAACTGGTGGTCTGAGGTTCTTTGGGGGACCTTGGATGTGTACCAGAAAGCTGGCTTGCTTAGCTGTGGCTGCATGCGTGGAGGCCAGGACAGGGTGAAGGAGGAGAGTCCTGCTGATCCTGCAGGGAGTGGAGTCCCTTTCTCCTTTCTTCTCATCTTTGCCCAGAAGGGACTAAAGGCAATCAGCCAGGAAGTATATATGCAAACACGGGAAATAAAGGTAGAAATAAGCTGTCAGGGCCAAGATTATAAAGTGTAGGAAGGTCCTGAGCAGATTCTAAGCAGGCTTTCTGCCCTGAAGTAGGTCCTTCATGCTGGGGGGCAGGTCATGCATTTCACTCTGGGCTTCCAGCAGAGGGACACAAGCAGCTATGTGGTTTATTGTGCCCATGAGATAAACACAGACCTTTGCTTAGCAGCAGTGCTAGTCCCTTGGTGTTGAGGCCTGAGAAAAAATTACCTTGTGATACCTCAATTAAAGGTACACTGTGAGGCGACGCCTGTGGCTCAGTGGATAGGGCGCTGGCCCCATATACTGAGGGTGGCGGGTCCAAACCCGGCCCCAGTTAGCTAAAACAGCAGCGACAACTGCAACAAAAATAGCTGGGCGTTGTGGTGGGTGCCTGTAGTCCCAGCTACTTGGGAGGCTGAGGCAAGAGAATTGCCTAAGCCCAAGAGTTGGAGGTTGCTGTGAACTGTGATGCCACAGCACTCTACCGAGGGTGACAGAGTGAGACTCTGTCTCAAAAAAAGAGAAGAAAGTACACTGTGTCTCCAACAGCCACCTGTCACCGACCTAAGCTGGCTTTTCCTTCCCTCTTCTCCTGCTTTTTTTGCTCCATTTTCTCTACTTCCTTCTCTTCCTCCTCCTTCACCCTTCCTCCTTTTTCTTCTTTCCACAGTTTAGTAAGACATTCCTGGGGGCATAGAGAGAAGGGCTTCTGTTCAAATCGAACCATGGGTCGCTCTTGGGGTATGTGGAGGGGGAGATAGTTCCTGGCCTGAACTTCAGATGGCCCTGGCACATGTCGTTCTCCATCACACCAGCAGGGCAGCAGTGCTGAAGAGCAGATTGGCCGTACTGAGCATTTTCCACGGGGCACCATCTACGTGCCAGCCATTCACTGCCTATGTCTTATAACTCAATCCTCACAACCTCCATTCAAGGTGGTTCTTCTTATTCCCAAGGTCATAGGCAGAATGGGGAAGAGCTGGTTTTGGCACCAAGTCCTTGGACTCTCAGGCTAGCCCTTTGCAGCCCTTCCAGCCCCCACTCCCTACCACAGTCCACTATGGGAATCTGAGCACATCTATGGTTCTGGCTGTCAGCTTCCCCATCGGTACAGTGGAGACTGGGTGTCCTGAAGCCCCTTCACTTGGACAGTCAGTGATTGCCCTTCTATCTGAGTCCCCCTCTGCAGTGGGCACAGGGAGGGGTTCAGGGGCACAGGGACTACCTCCTGTTTTGGCATAAATAACTCCTCATGTGCCCTGTGAGCAGAGCCTCTTCCCACCTGGCTGCCCTTGGAACCCGTCCCTGGATCTGACCTCTCACAGTCCCCCCTTCCTCCCCTTGCTTGTCCAGAGAGACCAAGGCTCACTTCTACCTACATTCCTCAGGGAGGGATGGAACCTCAAGATTTAGCACCTGAATCAGCTTTTTGGGCTGCTATGGCTGGGCCAGGCTAGGGGGTCAGGGGACACTGTGGGGATCAGGGATTGGGGCAGAATATTCTCTTGCTTTAAACCCTCTAATTACACTGCAATCCAGATTCCCTGTCAGGTCCCCTCCATGGCTGGGCCCCTGCTCTGCTCTGACCTTACTCCTCCTGCTCCCTTAGTGCAGGCAGCCTCCCCTCATGTGGAGACAGCCCTTATGGTTTCCGTGTGGTGAAGCCACTTGAGCTGTGCAACTAATCAAACTCCTAGATTTCTGCAATGTAGCCCATACTCAATTTCTTGCTCACACTAAGAATCCAGTGCAAGTGCTTCTGGTCTGTGTGCTGATTCAGGGACCCAGAAGCCTTCTGTTTGGTGGCTCTGCCACTGGCAAGGGTGTTGGTCCTCTGAACTCAGCTGGCAGGTGGGGGTGGAGGTGTGGAGGTCCAGACATGAGGGGTGGCCTACCTTCTTCCATTCACCAGAACCTGGTCATAGACGGGGCCAAGGGAGGCTGGCAAAGATGCTTTGGCTGTGTACCTAGGATGAAAAGCGTTTGGTGAACAGCCAGCCAGTCCATTTCTGCCACAGCCTCCAGAGCCAGAGTCTGAGGGATGAGCAGCAGAATTAGTACCCCTGTTTTGCAGGTGCAGAAACAGCACTCAGAGTGGCTATCTACTTTGCCCAAGGTCAGAGTGAGCTGATGTCAGAGACCCTGTCTCTGGGCCCAGCACAGTTATTTTCAACCTGTGTGCTGTGAGAGGATCTTAGATGTGCTGCAATTTTTTTTAAAGATTAGCAATCAAATTATTTTTGAAAGAAGTTCAAAGCACAGTAGGTATATATATATTTCTCTTTTTTTTAAGAACAACATAATTTAAGTATGCCGTGGAAATTTAACTATAGGTTTAAGCGTGCCATTAAATAGAAAAGGCTGAAAAACACTGGCCTAGAGACTGTGCCTCTTGGCAGGAAGCAGCCCAGCCACCCCCCTGAGCATTCCCCATGGGCCTGGCCCTCCCTAGGGCTTATTCCAATCTCTACCTTGTGTCAAAGTTACCAGAACCCAGCCCTTCCTTGTTCGGGGTCAGCTTCTGGAGGGTGAAGCCAGGCCTAGCGCAGTACATGAGATGGGGCCTGGGAGGGGCACTGTGCATAGCACTGAGCCCGGAGGGGTCTGAGAGAAGGTGAATGGGAGGACAGCAAGGGAGAGTGGGTGAATGAATGGGGGCCTCCCTGGTGAACTAATGAACCTGCCACGCAGTGGCCAGGATGTCCAGAGAACTCTCCTGCTGAAATCTGCCTCCCTGTGATGTCCCCTTGGGTACAGCATGAGATCCAATTTCTTATGATTCCCTACCTCTGTCCTCCCTGGGGCCCTCCTGCGGATCCTCCAGCTGCCCCTCCTGCAGATCTCACCCACCTGCCTGCTGTGCTCCAATCTCGGCAGCTCTGACTGCTGAGCTCCTGCCTGGACTGGGTCTTCAGCCACCCTCCCAGGGGCATGCTCACCCTCCTCCACCCTGCTCTGTGCCTATGGCTGGCCTGTGGGTCCTATCAGTGGCTCCTTGAAGTTGAGCCTGCAGTTGGGTTTGGTCACTGGGAGGTACCCAGTGGACAGAGAAGTGGTACCGATCAGGGTTGCTATTCCTATGCCTTTATTCCTTAGAGGTGGCTTGGATGGGGCCCTCCACCAAAAGCTATTCCTGCTCTCCAGCAATCGCTCTCTCCCCTCTTCCCTTTAGGGTGGTAATAGTTTCCCTGCCATGAGCCGGGGTTACTGTTCTATTCCTGGGTTACTTCCACAATAGCGCTGCTGTGAAGCATCCCTCCCTGCATTCTCCCATTCGGAGTGTTCCGCCTATGCCCTGCGGGATGCTGACTCATGCACCACCAGCTCAGGGCTCTGCGCTTGCTATTGCCATTGCTCTTCCTTCAGGTATACACATGGGCAACCACTTGTCAGCCTTAAGGTCTCAGTCTGACTGATGTGCTTCTCAGAGAGGCTCTCCCAGGGAGGGGCCACCTTTAGCCAAAGGAATTTCATGGGTCTCAACACCATTTCCCTAGATGATCATCTTCATTGTACTTATCAGTGTTGGAAATGTTTGTCTGGCTCCCTTCTCTGGAATGGAGCAGAGGCTTTATCTGTCTTGTTCACTTCTATATCCCATGAGCTAGAGCATAGTAGGTACTGACTGTAAATGTTTATTGAATTTGTAAATGAAATAGATTAAGGTCTAAACCAATGAGTAGCATAAATGAATGAATGCATGATTGGCAGGTAGATAATCTAAATTAATTTAAAGGATGAATGAATTGGGCAAATGTGTAACAGGTGAGTGAATGAACACACGAGTGAGTGAACGGGCTTGTGTGAAGATTCATGCGGGGGAACTAGTTATTTCTAATCATCTGGGAAGAGCAGTGACCTTTGGAACTCAGGGGGTGAGGTGGGGTCCTTAGTGGGTTTATATCTGTGTGTGTGTGGGGGGGTGAGAGAAGAGCTGGAACAGCCAGTCCTGAAGATCTGGGGTTGGGGTTGGTATAACACAATAGATGACAGGCCTGACCTGATTGGTGTCAGCAGGGAGTTGGGCTCCTGCTTCCCTGCCTCAAAGTGGGTCCTTTTCCCACCAGCTTCTTTTCTCCTGGGAAGGGCACATATACCAGCCACTTACTCCTGGGTGCAGATTCTCTAGAACTGCCCATGCAGCCAAGAAATAGTGACCAGGCGGCTCCTGTGGGTGAGACTATGCAGGTGAGCCACGCCCAGTCCACTGCATTGTAGGATGGTGGTCCTGGGGGGGATGTGAATAAAGTGGCAATTATGATGCCACGTGACGAGGGCCACGTTGGGTCTGCTGAGGGCTGAGCTTGCTCAGCAGAGGAGCCCAGCACCAGTGTCTTACGTGAGCTCTTTCCTTGCCCTTCTCAGGAGGCAAAGTCTTTTCTCACCCATGAGCTCCTGAAGTCCTCACCCAGGGTGGGGATATTTCTGCTTTCACAGCTGGGACACCATGCTAGAGGCGAATGGTCGCAAACAGAAGCAGTGGCTTCCTGTCTCCTTTCCGGTGTTCAAATTCAACTATCCTCTTCTTCCCCAGGACCTGACATATGACAGGGTGCTCAGTGAGAGGCAGGGAAACCCTGTGAGATTGAGCACTGCTCCCGCTGCCTGCCTGTGCCTATATGTGTGTGTGTGTGGGTGTTTACAGGCACGCACGTGCTGGGAGCTGTCCTGAGAGGAACTGCAGAACCCTTCTGTTATGGGTTGAATTGTGTCTTATCAAAATTTGTATGTCAACATCCCAACTTCCAGTACCTGAGAATGGGTTTCGAGACAGGGTCTTTATAGAAGTAATAGAGTTAAAATGAGATCGTTTGGGTAGGCCTTAGTCCAATATGACTGGTGGTGATGACTCTGAAGACAAAGGCGGAGATTGAGGTGATGCCTCTACAAGGAGCCTAGAGATTGCCAGCAGACTTTTAGAAGCTAGGGGGGAGGATGGAGCAGATTCTTCTAGCCCTCAGAAGTTCACAGCCATGCCCATATCCTTGATTTTGGATTTCCAGTTTCCAGAGCTGTGAGATAATACATTTTCTGTTTGTTAAGCCACCCAGTGTGGAACACTTGCCATGGCAGGCCTAGCAAATGAATAAACCCTCGCTGGGCTTCAGGTTTCTAGAGCTTTAGAGGTGACGACCTGCCATGTGCGGGTTTTACAGAGGCAGCATGGTGTGGTAGAAAGAGAGAGGGTTGGGGACGGGGGTCTGGGGACAGCACTGGAACTCCAGTCCCAGATTTGCCACTGGCTTGCTGAGCTCAGTCTTCCTGCTGGTGAACTGAAGAGGCAGAACTCCAAGATTTCTGGGGTCCTTCCTAGCCCTGGTGTTCCCTCCTTGAGGAGCTGGGAAGAGGAGGCCAGTAAGGACAAGTGCCCCCTCCCCCTGGTCACCTAGTAGGTTAAGGGGAAGGGTCCTGGGAGCTCAGCCAATTGTAAGATGGTTGATCCTCCTCCTTGGTGCTTCCCAGCAGAGCCTCACCTTGCCCTGTCCTCTGATCTGCTCTCAGCCCCTGGGTAGTGTTGACGTATGTGGGTCTGGTGAGGCCCTGGCTGCTTGAAAAGTAACTAGGAGGGCCCTGCTAGTATCCTGCAAATTCTAGCTCTGGCTTCCTACAGTGCCTGATGGAAGGCAGAGGCTTGGGGTGGGGGGCTGTGGCCCTTGGACCCACTGTGCAGTGGCATGGTTTGTCTTTGTCTGGCCAGGACTTCTGGGGACCTTGGAGGCTGATCACATATCCTCCCTCCCCCAGTATTTTCTTGGAGTCCCTGGTGGGAGGCCTAATGCCCTTGCTGTCTTTCTGACTTCCCTTCCTGCCAACCTCCACTGCCTTCTCAGAGTGAGCTCACGGACTCAGGCTGCTCAGCATCAAATGAATGGCAGCATCTTAAAACCAACAATTTACACTGCATTCCTGTGTCTGAACACCTGTATCTATGACAGGTCTACAGTGAGGGGCTATGAGGCTCTGTCCTCAGTCAGGGATGTGTGGCCACTTCCATCTGTCAATTTCATGGAGCTGGTTGGCAGTGTTTAAAAACATAGGTTTGAAAAGTATGGCTTGAGTGTAGGGTGTTTTATAGTTTTCGTATGCAAAAAAACCTGGAGGTCATAGTGGTACCCAAGCTCAGGAACCCAGTGCCAGAGTGAGGAAGAACAACTCAGGCTGCATTAATGGTTGTGGGCAAAGAGGTAACAAGTCTGAGATAGCCAGGCCTGTCTCTGTCTCCTCTGACTGTCTTTTTACCCAAAAATTTGTCTGCAAACCTCCAGGAACCAAGAGCTCTCTCCTGCTTCAGGAGGCTGTGACAAGAAAGTTCTTCCATGTTCTCTGTTTCCTTGTAATTTTATTCAAAAATATATTTTCAGTACCTACTGGGTGCCTACTGTTTTTGTCTCCATTTTCTGGTACTCTTTAAGCTTATCTGTTTACCTATCCTCTGAAAGTCTGTAATTTCCAGACAGTGACCCCATCCTTCATGTCTTCTACTCTTTAGGGAGGACAGCCCTTCCTTCTTCAGTTTTTCCCAGGGCATGGCTTGGAGAACCTTTCTTTCTTGGTTGTGATCCACTTTATAATTCACCCTTTAACCCTTACCTTGACCTCCTTCTGGAGCCTGCTGAGACCATCACCTCCCTTTCTCTGGTGATGCTTCTCCTATTGATGCAGACCGAGGTGGGAGGCCAGGTACTGGGTACCTCTAAGCTTCTGAGACCCATGCTTGTAACCTTGGGTGTTTCTGCAGCAATGGCTCTCTTGTCCTCACCCGAAGGAATTCTCATTAAATCACACAATGGATTAGAGAGCTGTGCTCCTCTTTCAGCCCCACCCTTTCCTTTCCCTTCCTCCAGAACTGACTCTTCCCCTTGCCTTCCTGATCAGGGCTTCCTAATTTCAACCTGTCTACACTGAAAAGGGTTAATGACTCAGAGTGTCCTAAGGCCTGGCTCAGAAAGACTCTTTCTCTGGGACTCAGTCTCTCCATGTGTTAAATGAAAGTGTAAGTCAGTCCAACTCCCCTCTAGAGCTGTGGTATCTGGTATTATGTGGACATTTCTGCTCCCATGACCCACCAGCAGGACCAACGTGGCACCACTCACATCAGTGTGGGTGACCCTGACTTTGTGAAGTCTCTGCCAGGAAGCCAAGGAGGGGAAAAGTCTGCCCCCCCACCATCGTGGATTTCAGGGAGAGGCACCCACCCACTGGGAGAACAAACATTAGCATCCGTGTGGTCATCACATGGAGGTGCACAGATTAGGGCTAATCAAAGGCAGAGAGAGATGTGTTTTTGTCGGTGAATCCCCTTGGCTGGGGAGCAAATCTCCATCTTGGCAGGAGGGACTCTTACTTGATCAGGGCTGAGTTCTATGAGCGACTGTAAATTCTCAGTAAAACAGCCCCGTTGGGCCCAATTTCAACCACTTAACCCAGAGGTTGCATTCTTGAAGTGTTCTGCCAAATGCATTCGTCTCCCGGCTCACGGCTCCTGAGCGCTTGCACGCAGCAGCTGCAGTGCCGCCAGCCTTTCTGTTCTCACCTGCCTGAATGCAAGCTGCAGACCCCTTTCATTTTCCGCTCCTCCATGAGGGAGTCCCCCAGTGTGGCTTGTTGGCAACTGCAGGCCACCCCTGTTCCTGTTGGTTTGAGACCAAATAGCAACCCTGTTGAAACCTGGTCAGCCTGGGAAGCCCTATCTAACTGCCTGCCTCACGTGGTCAAATGCTGAGTCAGGTTGACCTAACTACAGCTGAAATGGCTAAGCAGAGGCCAAACTACTGGTCAACTCGGTTAACATCAGTCAGCTGGTCTAAACAGACTTAGCCTGAGAAATGGGTGCCTTCAAAAGTCCACTCAGTTTAAATAACAAATCAACTTGGTCAGATAATACCGAAGCCATTGTTCAGCTCAGTGAAACAATCAATCAGTTTGATCAAACAACTCTAAACAACCTGTCTTTAGAGTTAAATGAAACCAAAACACCCAAATAACTCAACAACCAGCCATTAGGTCTAACAACGCCAGAACAATGGGTCAGCAGGGGTGAATAATGGTAACACACCCCAGCTGGTGTAAACAGCCTATCGACAGCCTCAAACAATGTCAAAATATTTGGATTAATTCACTCAAACATCCAGTCAGCTCAATTAAGCCCAGTCAACTTGGCTAATGAATGCCAAAACTCCTACCCAACTTGAACAGCCAGTCACATGGGTCTAACAGTGACAAAACAACTGGTCAATGTGGTGAAACCACCAATCACCACAGCTAAACAAGCAGTCAGCCCAATCAAACTGAGCAAAAGCAACAGGTCAAGCTGGTCACCAAGCAGTAACAAAACACCCACTCCGCTCTGTCAAACAAGCACTCAAGCAGGAGAGTCTGTGTCTAAACATTCAGTCAATTCCATGAAGAGCCAGTTGCCTCCATACCAGGAAACCAAAACAACCACTTAACACGGTTAAATGAACGACAAGGCTAAGTACTTAGAGATGCGCCTTCTGCTCTGTCCAGCATTCTCAGGCAAGCATCACAGCCAAATGAATGGTTAACTTCTTTGTCTTTCACTAAAATGTCCATCAGTTTAGCCACATCCAGGAAGAAATCAGACCCGTCACTCATTTGAGTAAGTACATTCTCTAACTCGTAGATTGAGTTTCTCAGGTCCTGGGCAGAGGGGGAGCAGATCTGAGAAAGCTGTTTCTGTCCCTCCTCCTCAGACTACAGTGGGGGGGAACAACCTCCCTCCAGTGTCCCTTGTTGCATAGTATTTGGGATACCTTTTGCCAGTGACCAGACCTTTGTAGGGTGAGCCGCTGAGCACCTGTAGTGACATCACATTAGTTGAACCTCAGAGCAAGGTACTCACCCCAAATCATGAGCCTGGTTTCCCAGGTCCAGGCCTCTTTGTGGGACCAGAACTGCCTTCATCAAGTCCAGGAGCTCGGGTCACAGTTGTTTGGAACTTAATAAGGGCAGTAACACCTCGGGCTCTTACTGTGTGGTAGGTGCTGGGCTACCTGAAGCCTATACATGTTTTATCATATCTTCCCTCTACGAAACCCAATGACATTGGCACAGTTTTTACTCCCATTTTATAGGGGAGGTATATGGAGGCTCACAGAGGCAAAAAAAGTCCTCTGAGGTCATAGACCTATAAAGTAGCAGACGCAGGATTTGAAACCCACTCTAGCTTGAGGAGCCAGCTATGCCTTTGAAATACTGGAAGAAAGGATGAAGGAATGACTTGGCCTGAATGGCATTGCACCAAAGGTGTAGGTGAGATGGTACAGAGGGAGTCTGTGTGTGTGTGTGTGTGTGTGTGTATGTGTTGGCTGCAAAGAAGATGCACTTGGTTCCAGTGGAGACTCAGATGTAGACAGGTTGGAAGCCTGAATTTCAGTAAAGTGCATTCTCAACTTGCAGTCCACGCTGGTGCTAAGCCCTCTTGCCCAGGAATGCCAAATGGGCATTACCCACCCCCCAGAGATGAGGGGGTCCTGGGGTACCTGGACCTACAGGCAACCTTCAGGGCTTGCTTACAAGACAAGGGACAGGTGACTTCTTGAGATCTGTCCAATCCTCACCACTAAAACAAAGCCTCCTGGCACCTGGCTCCCTACCTGGGCAGCAGGCTGAGCCCATTCTTGACCAGAACTGATGCTGTCCTTTCATTCAAGGAAAGTTGCATTGACTCACCTCCTTCCATCAAGCATAGACCATTTTATTGAACGTTAACGCAAATCACACGGGCAGGAAATGTCGTAAAGAGAAAAGTAATCTTCTGACGGAAAAATAAATTATCAGCCGTGTTCCGAAGGAAAAGAAACATTCTTAAATAATTTCTCTTGCTGTTGGTATTGGCTGGCAGTGTGGGCCAGCCAAGCAAATGGTAATTTCCAAATTAGATTATACATTATGTCATATTAGTTTTATATTAGAAAAACAAACGGGATCAGAGGAGAAGTGCCAAGGCTGGCGGGCCGTGCTTGCCACGTGACTGGCTGTGTTTCCACTGTAGAATGTTTAATGATTCCGGAGAGGTGGGAGAGCAAACATTCAGACTGACATGGGGGCACGTACAGGTTGGGTGTGTGCGTGAGCTTTCCCAGGAGGGAAAGGACAGCTCCCAGGTCAGGCTGATCAGAATGTGTGTATGCAGTCCTGGCAGGGGAGACAGGGGACATCCCAAGAACATGGTCCTGCCTTCCCTTCTCTGGGGACCTAGATCCTCCTTTGAAGGGACAGATCCAAAGCTACTGGCTTTGGAGCCAGAGCACCGAGGCCAGTCAGTGTCCATGGGACAGCAAGTGGAGGTACCCGGTGTCAGTTCTAAGGAGGGAAGACATGGTGGGGACTGCCTCTGACCCAATTCCATATAGATTTGTCCTTGGGCACCAGGAACAGATGTCTGTGTCTCTTCAGCATGCAAAGCCAGGGCAGTGAGAAGGAGGAGGACTTTAAGTCAGAGTCATGCTAGGCAATTTACCTATATACTCAGCAATCCCACCAGGCCATGTTAGAGGTGAGGACAGGAGAGGCAGAGAGGTGAAATAGCCTGCCTGAGGTCACATTCCTGGGACCATAGTGTGATGCAGTGTCCAGATGGCATGTGAAGGGCGGGGATGGGGAGGATTGCTGATCCAGAGGGTTCCCACCCCTGAGGTGTCAGGTGCCTGACCTTCAAAGTCCCTTCCCAAGTCTGTTGCTCAGATGGAGGACATCTGTACTTGTTTGCTTATGAATTTGGACAAGTGAGCTTCTCAACACAGGGATCTTGTATGATTGTCTCTGAAAACATTGTATCTAGCACCGAGGGTGGTACTGCTTTTGACGGCTGCAGTAGAGACAGGAGAAATGAGAAATCTAGACAGTCAGGGCTAGAAAGGGCTCAGTGCCCTCAGGAGCCTGGGTTGGCATTAACAGTTTCAGGTGTTCTGAAGTCTGCAAAACTGCCTCCTGCCCCTGTGACAGCATCGCTGATTGGTCAAGCTCCTCTGTCCTTGCACATCTTTCAAACAGTCTCTACCAGGCAGTCAAAGTTGGCACTGAAAGGAAACATATTTGCCACTCTTGGTGTAGTCCCACCCTCTAGTTGTGAGAAAACTAATAGCAGGGAGAGGGAGGCCACTTGTTTGAAATCACACAACCAGTATAGACAAGTCAGATCCCGAACCCACCTTCAGAGCATACAGGAGAAGACTCAGAACAAGTTAATTAGCAAGTCTCAGACAAGTGATAGTGTGTGCGTGGCTCCGGAGTCTGGATGAAGACCTAAAGGAGAACCTGGGGACTGGCTAGGCTGGAAGACCCATTACTTTGGACATTCCTGTTCTCAAAATCATTTCCATATTCTTTGGTAGATCTGGGTTCTAATTCCAGCTAGATTTCCTTTGGCTGTCTAAGTCCTCTCTCTGGACTGCAATTTTTCCATCTGTTAAATGGGGTCAGGCATGATGTTGTAAAATCTTTGTTGTAAAATCTCTTCTGGCTCTAATAGTCCAGGTATCTGTGGTCTTGGATTTCAGCCCAGATTCTCCCAAGACTCAGATGCTCCTTGGGGTGAGCCAGGCCAGTGGGAAGCTGCAGTCTTGGACCACCAGGGGGAGAGGGAGGCATTGAGCCCAGTTCTGGCTTAACTCTGGTCTGACCTTCCTAGTGGCTTGGAGGGTTACTGTTGCTCCTGACTTGCTTCCTGCTTCCTCCTGGAGTATCCATAGTCTGAGTATTATCTGACCTGAAAATACATGTATTCACTTACCAGATACTCACTGAACCCTTCCCCAGGCTGGACCCCTTCCTGAGTGGTAGGGTCCCCATCCCTGCCTTTGGAGGAGCTCACAGGCTAGTGGGGGGGGGCAGTAATGCATGGAGACACCCAAATATAGCCAGCACAGTAGGGGAGACCTGTGACTGGGGCAGCAGGGAGGCTCTGGAAATGCAGAGGAACACTGATGTCTGAGCCAGATCCTGAAGGACCAGGCAGAGTTTAGCAAAGAAGAGCAGGAGGTGGGGGTGCATGCTCCAGTCAGAGCAAAGGCCCAGTTATTGGAGGCAGAGTGAGTCTCAGTAGCTCTGTGGACAGGACGGCAGGACTATGTATGAGCAACAGGGAAGATGAGCAGAGACAGGCACGCATTTGCCCAAAAATACTCATTGCGTATTTACTAAATTGTGAAAGGCCTTGAGTGACATTCCCAAATCCTGAATCACTTCCTTTCCTGGGCTCTGGCCTGAGTGCCCATGATATTTGTTATATGGATTTGTCTTGACAGTTAATTCTCATTTGGTTTCTCCCATTTCCCCATGGGATGGCTACATTAGTAGGAGTTGGAACTGGGCTCAGGACTAGGGATAGCATCAAGGCCACTGTAGCTCAAGAGAGGAGAGATAAAAAGGGTGGGATCCCAGGGCATGGTCTGGGACTGCCTGACCTCTCCACCTGGCTTTGTACTATCTCTGTGGCTGCCTATGTCTCCCTCAGGGCGTGAGGTGTGTCTCCTGGGGACCCTTCTGGGCTGGCTGATACAGGTGGGACAGTTAAGTGCACAGGCTGTTGCACTGTTGAAGGGGAAAGAAGGGCAGAGAGGCCCTTGGGAGCTTTGTGAAGGAAAGTCCTGGAATAGGGAGGAAGTTGTGGTCTCAGCCAAGATCCAGACCCTCAGAGAACTAAACCCTGGGGAAGGCCAGAGGGAGCCATTATTATTTGTACAAATAATCACAGTGTACCTGGAGCTTTACTTGTATTAATCTCACTAATGAGCCTCATTACTTGTGAGAGAGGGTTATCACCCCCCAGTGCAGTTGGGTTTGATAGCACAAACACAGAGAGGTTAAGTAAATTGCCCAAGGTAACATAGCTGGGAAGTGGTGATGCTTGGATGAGAACACAATCTGTCTGACTACACAAGCATTTCTCTTTCCAGTGTGCCACTGTGGCTCTTTGCATTTCTTGCCTCCCCCTTTCCCTTGATCAGTGAGGCTTCATTACTTCTTGTCTTCATATGGGCTATTCTGTCCGTCTGGAGCACCATCTCTTTTTGTCCGTATTCTTTGCCTGGCAGTGTTTTTATTTTTTCTGATCCGATTCAGATATTCTTTGGAAAGGTCCTCTGACCCTTCCAGGTAGATTTCATTTTGTTTCCTCCCTCCTACCTTCCCTCCCTTATCTTTCCGCCATCGTCCACCTTCCATCTCTTTGTCTCTCAAACAGAAAGATTTCTGGCTGTCCAGGTAGAGTTCAGGGCCTCCTTTGCAATCCCATAGTGCAGTGGTTCTCAACCTTCCTAATGCCACGGCCCTTTAATATACTTCCTGTGGGTCATGACCCACAGATTGAGAACTGCTGTGATAGCACTTTGTAAAACAGGTGAGCACACACTCAACTGTATGTATTTATTTGTTCTTGTGTCTGTCAATTTCAGTAGCCTGGGAGCTCCCTGAGGGCAGGGGCTGGGTCTGACTCTCTTTTGTCCCGGGCATTGGCTCCAGCACAGCATCCACTTCCTGTTGACCTCCCCCTGACTCCTCTCTTACACAGAAGGTTCCTTGAATTTGGCCTGTTTCTCAAAGATGAGAGCATTTTCAACGCCTGCAGTGATACTGGGTTTGAGATTGATAGCATGTTTTTGGTGCCAAAAGAAACACAAATAGCTGCTGTCAGCTGGGGAGAATTGAACTGGAGAACCACTGAGAGACAGTTCTGGGCCCCTTCCCCAGGACCAAGGAGTGGCAGAACTGTGGAGAATTTTGGGCATGTCAAGACCCCAGGCTTTCTTTATCAGCCTGGATTGTGTTAACTATTGCTCAAGACTTGGGGAGACCTGGAGACTCTGTGTGTCACCAAGGGGATGTTGGGTATGTGCCAGTTCTGGATGGGGATGGGCTGAGTATTAGTTTTTTTTCTAGGTTATGCTGTGGTAATGGACTTGCCATGGCATGCCCCGGATAGGGGTTTTACAATAACAAAAGTTTACTTCTCGCCCACATGACATTCTGTCTGCGGTGGCTGTGGGTTGACTGTGGCTCTGTTCCATGCGTCCTCTTTATTCCAAGATCCTTAGAAAGCAGCTGTCCCTATTTTGGACATGACATACTCAGGCCAGAGAGCAAAAGGACAAATGGCTGAACCACACAACAGCTCTTACTGTCCCTTTCACTCACCTTTCTTTGGCCAAAGCAAGGGACAGGGCTGAGTTGACATAAACTCCACCCACAAGAGGCCCTGCAAGCAACATGGGCCTTGGGAGGGGATGTAGAATCCTCCTGCCCAGAAGGGGGTGGTGAATAACCCAGAGCAATAGCACAGTCCCTCACAGGCTGTGACTGTCATGCACACTCGAGCCAGCTCACTCCATAACCTTCCATGGCCCATGCAGCTGCTTTCTGACTTCAAGCATCTGTGAAGCCTCTGTAGAAAAGAGATGTCCAAACTGGACATAAAAGTGTGGTCAGACTGTGGGGGTTACACAGGAGTACAAAGAAAGGAGGGACAGGTGTGGTGAGCTGGTGGGAAGACCCTTCCTTCCATCTTTGCCCAGCAGACTCCTACTCTTCTTCTAATTCTAATGCCACCTCCTCTGTGAGGCCCTCCAGGGTGGACCTCCAAGCCAGGTCTGGTGCTCTTCCTCTGTGCTCCCACTGCCCCTGTCCTTTTCTCATTTTACACCTACTTACTGTGTGTTATGTCATCTATGTGTCTGAGTCCCCAGGAGCAATGGTAGTGTGCTGGAGTTGGCACCCACCTTCTGTGAGAGACTCTTCCCAGGTTTGTGCTCAGCTGGTTGCTTGAAATCGGCTGTGGTGGGGGTATTTACATCACAGAAATCAGAAAATGCTACAAATAAGGACAGTTGTCCTCCTGCAGAGCCACTTGTTAAGCAGTTACTACAGCCACTGCCCTGGACTGTGCTCTGGATTCTGCTGGTGTCTGGCAGGGCCATGTGTGTCCCCCTAGACTGGCTGGCTGGGTGAGTGGGGAAGGCCTGAACAAACTCTTGGAGGCCGTGGAGTAGAGAGTGAATGAGTGTGTGTCTGGCTGGAGTTTGGTCCCTGTCCAGTCTATGTGTCCTTCCTCCCAGGCCTCTGGCTCTGTGCTCACTGCCCCGTGGGAGACAGGTGACAGGGCTGGACACAGAGAGGCTGCAAACGTTTCTGGCCTTTGTTCTCCAGATCTCTGAACTTTTAAAATTGAGAGTATTTAGGGAGGGAATGAAGGGGAGAAGAGAGGCAAACCGAATGTCCCAAGGAAGATAAAGGGGCGGAGAGGAGAGGCTTCACTGGGGAAGGAAGGGCTGGGGTGCATCCAGGAGATGCTGCCATACTGGTGGCTGAGGCGGCCAGGTGTGCAGGGTCAGGTGGCGAGGTCTCAAGTATAATCAGTGTGGGCTGATGCTCAGGGCCTAGGTGCCCTGCCCTGCCTGCGCCTCACATCTGACACCACCGAAGTTTCCAGAAATGTGAATGACTCCAGAAACTTGAAATAAGAAATTACGTTATAGGTAGCAAAAAAAGTGACATTTCTTGCATCCCCTTGTTCCTACTTGGGTTCCCATGGTTGAGACCTGAGATTTATACTAAATCGTGAGGGATTTAGGTCAGAGGTTAGCAAATGTTTTCTGTAATGGGCCAGATAGTAAATATTTGCAGGCCATATTGTCTCTGTTGCAATTATTTAACTCTGCCATTGTAGCACAAAAAGAACCTCAGATAATACATAAATAGGAATGAGTATGGCTGTGTTCCAATAAAACTTTATTTATGTACACTGAAATTTAAATTTCATATAATTTTCATGTGTCTCAAAATATTCTTCTGATTTTCCCCCAATCATTTAAATACTTAACAAGCAATCTTAGTGCATAGGAGGTGAGGCATATGGTTTGCTGACTCCTGATCTGATAGAGCAAGGGAGTGAACTAGCCAGTCAGTAAGCAAGGCAGCAGGGCTGGCGTGCCTGGACAGGGAGGGCAGGAGAGCACCTTCTCCAGGGGGAATGGCGAGAACATGTGTGGAGAGGGGATGCCTCCTCCTCTCTCCCTTTGCACACCCCCACCCAACCCTGCTGTTGGCTTGCTGGGCCCTGGCGCCATCTGCAGCCATCTAAAGTGCCTGCCTGCAAGAGCTGGGCCCTGCATGGGAGGGTGGTCAGGCAGCTGGACTCAGCAAGGTGGGCGGGCCAGCCGTGTTCAGTCTCCGGGAAATGAATGTGGACACGGCCTGGGCCCAGTGGGGCTGCCCACCCTGGTATGCCTGGATCAGGTTCCCGGCGGCGTCTGAGCACTGTAAACACAGTGGCTGGACAGGCCACCACTCTGAAGGTCCGTTGAAGGCAGTTCTGCCCAGGAGGAAAACAGGACTGGGGCTGACAATTTGACATAAACCACGGGGTGGTGTCCGGCGACTGGGAAGCACAGTGCTCCCCCCGTGCCCCGTGCAGTGGCAGCTGCTCCCAGTTACCTTCCCCTGTGGAACTGGAGTCTTAGAGTGGGAAGCCCCTCAGAGATCCACAAGACTACACCTCTTGACAAGGTGGGGGACTGAGGACCAAAAAGGAACAGACACCCATTTAATTGTTGTAAGACTAGGGTTAGAAGCTTGGTCTCTGGCCTTCCAAGACAGGGCTCAGGACCCCTCCTGGGATGAGTTGGAAAAGAAGGATCCTTGGGTGGCAGGCGGGATTTGCCCGCCAGCTTTCAGCTGCCCCTAGGCTGGGGTTCTTATGGACTCTCAAGGAGCACCAGTGTGGGAATCTCACACAGCCAAACCCTACACGTGGACAGGTATGGTCAGCGCATTTACACAGTCATGTGAATGGACATACAAATCATAGCTGGTGAGCACCTACCATGTGCCAGGCTGCTAAATGCATACCTTTGTCACCTCTTGTGCCTCTGGTAGCCAGGCTGCTGTTCACATGGGAACCCACCCATGTAGGTGCACCACATGTACACTGACACATGCACACAAGCACACTTAGGTGCAGGGCCACAACCACATGTGTTAATACAGCCCCTTGGTGTGCACGTCGGCACCTGGGTCTGTCCAGGCATGCTCTCGTAGGGGACACACGCATCCTCATATGTGCACGTGCATACACCCATTGTGAGCCCAGACTCTCACACCCTTCCTCTGGCAGCTCTGGTGGGTGTGCTGCACCAGGCTTGGGATTTACAGTCCTATCTGGGGTCTCCAGACATTCACCTTGTTCTTGACACATTTCAAAGTTCTATCAAAGAGTTTGAGAATGCACAATTATTACCTAACAAATGCAATCAGTGTAACCTAATTCTTTGTACCCTCAGTAAATCCCAAACAATAAAAAAGAGAAAAAAAAAGAGTTTGAGAATGGGGTTATAGGGATTTGGGAATGGAAAAACAGGTGATTTGGAAAATTCCTGTCATTTTTGAGCTTCTTTCCAAAGATGCCCATGGGAGCCACAGTGAGGCCTGGCGATGGCTAGCCTCAGGCTGGCTCTATTGGCAAGGAGCAGGCCTCCTGCTTCCCTGGCCTAGCCTGGCCTGTGCATGGATATAAGCCCATCACGCTCTGCTGCTCTACTCTTCACCAAGGGTCCTGCTGGAGAGTGCTGTGCATGCTCAGCCCACTCCTTCTGGACCAGCTGCACCCCAGCTGTACACAGCCTGCTGCAGGTTGTCAATGATAAGGCTAATGCTGAGTGCCAGGCACTGTTCTAAGTACTTTAGAAGTATTGATACATTGTCATAAAAAATGTATAGTTTATAAAAATTATAGCTATACCCTTCTTGCAAAGACACTAAGGCACAGAGAGGTAAAGCAACTGACCCTAAACCACACAACTTGGAAGGGAAAGAGCCAGGGTTCACATCTCAGCAATCTGGCTCCAGAGTCACCATCTTAATCCCATCCTTATCTTGCCTCTTGGAACACAGGGCAGGTTAACCCAGAGAAGCTTCAGGACCTGGGAACTCCAGGGAAGATGGGGAGGCAGGAACTTCACTTCTTGTGGACCTGCAGTGTGACAAGCCCTACTCGGGGAAGGCCCTGTGCTGGGGGGACTCATTCGCCTTGCTGCCACCACATCCCACCCCTTAAGCTCTCTACATAGCAGCAGGTCCGTCCTTAAACCTACATGCAGTCCTGCTGACTCAGCACCTCTGACTGGTGCAGTCTCCTTTAGGGTCCCAGGGTCCACATGGTTAAGAGTTCCCACTGGGTACAGCCAGAGCTGCAGGTGAGATGCTACACCTCTGGGGTGGGGCTGTGCACCTCTGAAGCTGGATGTGCAAATGGGGACACATTTCCCAAACCCATTCTATCCTGCTTGGTATCCCCTTCTTTCCCTTGCATGTCCCATGCATGGTTTAGACTTCCCCTGCCTCCTATATTATGCTCACACTGTACGCTTTCCATCCCTTCTTCCTAGCCTTCAAAGCCCACAGTTGACACCTCTTCTGGGAAGCCTTCCTAGATCACACAGGTGGTACTTTGTTCAGGCCCCTACTGCTCTGTGCTTGGCTCCTCATACCACCCTTTCGCCTGCCTCGGGTCAGATGGTTGCCTCTGATTCCACAGGTACTCACTGAGGGCTGCCTGTGCGCCAGGCACTGGAAACACAGCTGGGAAGACGGGGGCTTTCATGGAACTCCCAATCCTTCCTTCCTACTGGAATGAGGGACTCTGCCACCAACTGGACCTTGTGAAGATTATTAATTTTGTTTGTAGAGCCTGACACAGAAATAGCACATAGTAGGTGTTTCATGCATGTTGGAAGGATGGAAGTTATAATCTCAGTTCAGGTATATTATCCTTATGAGGCTTTAAAAAATTAATTAAAAAATAAATTAATTTTAAAAATTGATATGATTTACCATTTTAATTCAGTTTGGTCTGGGAAGAGAGAGAATCCCCAAGGGGCAGTGTGCAGGCCTGGGGCCAGGGATGGGCTGTGGAGATGGCCATCCAGCAGTGCCTGTGGCAGCAGTCACAGATGTGGACGTACCTTTGTCTCTGGCCCTGGCCTGGCTGTCCGCCTGTGCTCTTGCCTGCCGTCCACATGGTGGAAACGCTGATGAACAAGGGCCTTCCTGTCTTCCTCTCTTTCCCCCTTTTCTAAAAATAAGCTGGAATCTTCCCCTCATCTGCCCCCAATTTTCTCCTGCTTGACCCCAACGACCTCACGCCCTCAGATGAGGCCACATGTGTGCCCACTGCTGGACAGATGGGCCAACCCTGCGGTGCAGATGGTGGGAGCCCGCCCTGGCCTCTGCCCCAGCCTAGCTGGCCCCTCTATCTATACCCTTCCTGGGAACAAAGCACTGAGCCAGCCCCTGGGCTGCGGGTGGGGTGGGAGAGAACTTGTTTCTAATAGGAAGCTCCACCCGGGTTTTATGAGCTGTTGTGATAATCATCATCGCCCACGTTTGTAGACACTAAGCATTTTCACATCTGTTATCTCCTTTCGTCCAAGCAATAACTCCTCGAGATTGCCATTACTGTTAATGCCCAGATTGAACAGGTGAGGAGACCAGAGAGGCACCTTTACTTCCTAATGGTTGCCCAGCTAGGAAAGAAGAGAGCTAGGACTCAAATCCAGATATCCCAGACTTAAAAGTCTGTCCCTCCTACCTGTTGGTGTCTGAACCAGGAGTGGCTTTTTGACTTTGTGCTGAGGAATATTGTTCTCATATTGTTTGTTTACCAGCTGTTTGTCGAGGGCCTGTTTGTGTGGGGTGCTGGGCTGGGAGCCCCACCCTGGCCCTGGGAGGAAGGAATTATTAAACTCATTTTGTGGAGGAGGGAGCTGAGACTCAGAGATGGGCTGTGACTTGCCAAGGTTGGTCTCTAGTGAGATGGGGCGTTGGGGTTTGGGTAGAGGACGGCCGGACTCCAAAGTTTTCTTTTTTTTTTTTTTTCTGCAACACAGTTCACAATGGTTAGCATCAGGTGCTTTATTTTTTAATAAGTTAGTTAATCCAACAGAGTATCTTTTGAGTGTCTGCTCTGTGCCAAGCATAGGGCACAGGGGTGAACAAGACTCACAGACCTGGCTCTGGTGGGCTTTGTGAACTCGTGGAAGATAGACTTGTAAACGGCAATTATGGTGCAGAGTGATAAACCATTATTAGCCTTAATAGTAAGGTTTGTACAGTGTTTATTGCTCACTGAGGCCCCAAATGGAAATCTAGCCATGTCCATGTAATGATGGAAAAGGCCCAGTGGTGTCCTGGCCTGGCATGATATGGTACAGCCCACCTCTTTGTCCTGCCCCCTGCCTCACACTCCATGTTCCAGCGCTACCCTCGATGTGCCCCCTCCGCTCCTGGAAGGGGCAGTTTCTCACCTCTGAGGCTTTATCCTGCTGGGCATGGGCCAGAAATGCCCCCCTTTGCATGCCCTACTTGCTCCTGGCCAACTCTTATCCTGCAAACTCAGCTCAGACGGTGCCTCCTGCCCAGGCTAGGTGGGATGGCTGGGAGGGAGGGAGTTTTCTGTAACTGGAGATGTGTGAGCTCAGGATGGAAGATCAGGACAGGGCAACAAGTCACTGAACCTCTGTGGGCCTCAGTTTCTGGTTCTGTGAAGTGGGCTCAAGAACAGGACTTAACTGTGGCATGACAAAGGCCTTGTTGGAGGGCAGCCCAGCAGCCTGGGCATGCTAGGAGGACTGCAAGCCAGCCTGCAGGGTCAAGAAAACTTCCTGGAGGACTCGCCACCATGCACGACCCCAGAGCCTGTTATTATGTTACTGTGAACAGCTAGTGCTTATGAGAACAGCAGGATGCTGGGTTAAGCCTTTGGCACAGGTTAAGTCGTTAAATCTTGCAACAGCTCTCTGAGGCAGGTGCACCTACTTGTGAGATTCATCCTCATCTTACACATTAGGAAGCTGAGGCACAGGGAGATTAGGGGACTTGCTTAAGGCCACACAGCTCAGAAGGGGCCAAGCCTGGATTCTAACACAGGCCCCTGGCACTGGTGTCCCTGCTAAGCACCTTGCCAGTACAAGAAGGGGCAGAGCTGTGGGGTGGAGCTCAGAGCCCAGCACTGGGGGCTTGTCTCCCACAGCCCTCCCTCTGCCCCTGACCTCCCAGTACCAGGCTGCTGTGGGGTCCTGGATACAGAGTCGGGGGGCTGTTCTTCTGGCCCTGCCCTTGGGCTCACTTCTGTCTGGAAGCGAGGGGGCATCACTCAGGCAGTGAGGAGCCACAAATGATACAGTTCTCTTTTCCTTCCTCCCATTTATAGGGGCTGTTTTGGGCCTTTCTTTTCTTTCTTTTTTTTTTTGCAGTTTTTGGCTGGGGCCAGGTTTGAACCCCCCACCTCCAGTATATGGGGCTAGTGCCCTACTCCTTTGAGCCACAGATGCTGCCTGGCTGTTTGTCCCTTTCAAAGCAATTTTCCTGTGATCTAAGCCCATTATTACTGAAAAGAAGAGAAGCCAGGGTAAGGAAAATGACTTGTCTAAGGTCAAAGGCCTGAACCCAGGATCCTTACAGTCATGGTTGGTTTCTTCCCTCCCTTCCTTTCTCACCCCTCCTTCTTTCTTTCCTTTCCTCTGTTTTTCTTGACTCCTTTCTTCCTGCTGTAACTGTTCATATGGAAGAAGAGAGGAACAGGGGAATGGAAAAGTAGGCATCATGGAGTGGGAAGAGTACTGGGCCCTTGAATTCTGGTCCACGATTTATTATCACTTTATTCTCTAGCCTTAAGTTACTTTCTCTCGCTTAGGTGTTCATATTGATAACTTGGGGAAGGGACCTGTCACGTCTATCCTTTTACTTGACAGAATTGTTGTAAGAAACAATTCACTGAAACATTCCTTTGCTCTTACATCTGCCTGCCATCCGTCCATCTATCCACCCATCATCCATCCATCCATCCATCCATCCTCTCCACTCACCTATCATTCCACCCATCTGTTCACCCATCAAGCTACCCACCATCCACCCACCCAGCATCCACCCCTGGCCCCATCTACTATCCCTCCCACCCCCCTACACACTCATCCACCCACTCACACACCCCTCTCTCACTCCCTGGGTCCCTTGCTCTGTGCCGCGCATGAGGGCAGGACTATACCGTAAGGCCTGGCTCACCTGCCATCTCCTCCAGGTGATTGCTCGCTTACCTGTAGAGACTGACAACCCACTCCCACTTCTTGGACACTGTCTGTCCCTCCAGTGTCATACTGCTTTGTCATAGGCAGGTGGTGAGTGCTATCAGCTAAAGGGCCAGGGGCCTGAAGGGGAAGGACTGGGGCAGAGTCAGCTGCGTCCTCCGCATTGCTCAGCCCTCAGCCTCACAGAAGCATCCATAAATGTTCTCTGAGCTCCCAGCTGTCAAGCCCATCCCAACTTGAGTCCTAATCCATCCTTAGCTTTCCAGGATAGTTGGAATCAGAGTAAGGAGCCTGGGGTCTGAATGGTAGGCAGTTGCCTCTGATGCCCTCTTCTCTTTGGCGTCTTAGTCTTATTTTCTTTGGAGAGAAGCTTTCTCACCCCCCTTACTTCACAGATCCAGAGAGGTTGAGTCCAATTCAGGGCTGCACAGCAAGCCAGTGGGGAGACTTGGAATAGATTTTCTCATAGTTAGCCGTGCACGTGGTCTCATGCACGCAGGAACTGCCCACAGAGACCTGCCTCATGGGCTCCAGGAAGGTGGCTCTGAGACCCTAGCCTCTATCTCCATCTTTCCTTTTTGGCCCTGTCCAGCCAGCCCTGCTGTACCAAGGCCAGCTGGGTGCCCTGGCAAGACACTGGGGCTGGTTGGGGATTAGGGCTCACCTAGCCTTTCCTGGTTCTGTCCAGGCCAGGGCCACTCTGGGTGACAGGGGTCAGCCTCCCCCAGTGCCTGCTCCCAGGGACCAGTCTCCATAGAGATCATGAGCTTGCTGGGCGGGCTGTGAGGAGCTCCCTGTCGGCAGAGGTGGTCTCCCCCCTCCCGCTCCTTGTCTCCTAGCTCTCAGCCACATTGGAAGAATTAGGGGCTGCTGGCGGAGGGAGGTGGCTGGTTCCCATGGTGGGGACCATGCATAAGTCCTAACACATTGGCACTGCGTGTGTGCCGGCTGCAGGAAGTGGGCCCTGGCTGAGTGGACGGATGCTGCCCTGAGGGCTCTGTGGGCAGGGCCTGCCCAGAAAGTCTTTCTCCCCAGCTGGCCTCAGGGTCTTTCTGGGCCAGGGAGAAGCCTCCAGTATTTTCCCGTTTGCATTTTTTGCGATTCTGCTTGTGATGTGTGGAGTCTGGGGCCTGCTCTCAGGTCCCAGGTCAGCAGGAACTGCTGTGGGTGCAGCGTGCAACTTTGGAGGGGACTTTCCTCTTCAGGCCACCATCTCCTGTGGGCTCCCATGGTTGGTCACCGAGGGCCATGGAGTTGATGGCGTGGGACATCTCTTTACTCTCTCCAGTGCTGTGTAGTTGGTATTCTCAGACCCATTTTATAGATTACAGAGTCTCAGAGAGGAAAAGGCACATGCTGAGAATCACACAGCTAGAAAATGGCAATGCTGGGATGGAAACTGGGTCTGCCATGTTACAAAGTCCGTGCCTGTTCAACTTTTCTGTGCTTTTCCCAAAATCCTTTGTCCTTTAAGTCTTTGTGCTTGCTAGGGCTGTGGGGCAGGTGAGGGCCCTGCTTCCTGCCAAGGTCCAGGGACATAGTCAGTGCCACCTGGGCTGGGTCTTCTGTGCCTATAGGGTGGCATAAGCTGCTGGAGTGGGCGCAGTCAGAGCTCCCAAGGACTGCCACTGCCAGGGAGGGGGCTCCAGACATGAGTATCAGGGACAGTGGTCTATAGATGTTCCTACCTGTGCAAAACTCCAGGGATGATCTTGCTGCCTCTCTCCCATTTTTATAATTCAACAGGACCCCCCTTTTTTCTTTTTATATTATTAAGAAGTAACAGTGGCTAAATTTGTACAGGGTACCAGCTACTTTGCTACTTTTACATGCATGCAATCACTGCAACCTCATATCCACACTGTGAACGAGATCCTATTGTTACCACATTTTGGAGATGGGGGAATAGACTTGGTGGAGTAGAGCCTCTGGCTTAGACTGATGGCGATAAGTGGCAAGGCAGGGATTTGATCCTGGGTCTGCATGGCACTGTGCTACTCTCTCCACCGTGGGCTGCTTCCTGGGGAGGCAGGAGCCACTGCTAGTCCTTCCCAGCTTGGAGAGGATGCAATTAGATGGACTTTGTGGAGCATGGAAGGGACTTGGGCTATGGCATCTCTCTGGTCCTCCGCTGGCTTCTCTGTCCCATCTGGCAGTTTCCCTCCTCCCTCCTCGCTCTGGAGTCTCCTGGGAGGTGTGAGAGGGCTTTGAGGCTTCAAGAGTCTGCCCCAAGATGGAACGTGATAGGAGACTCTGGGGTCTAGAACAGGAGGAAAGGGCAAGACTGTCCCCATCTGGGCAGGACATGCATCTTTTGGTGGCTCTGTGAGCATCCAGGGCTCACCTCGAATGCCAGGGCTGGAACTGGTGACACATGGATTTCATTGCTCAGGAAGTTTGTGTGGGGGCCTGGGGTGGGGAAACAGGGTGGAACAGCTGATCAGCCTAAAAATAGCAGAGCCTGGAATTCTGAGGGGTTCGAGGGTGCCCCATTCCTAATTTGGAAGTGGCCCATAATGTTCTCTGTGGTGGGTGCCCTACGTGGGTGGCTTTTCAGTGACTTGGGCAGGCCCCACTGTGGCAGCAGCACTGGCGTAGGAAGGTCCGGGCTCTGGTCCTGGTGCAGCCCCTCCCTGGCTTAGCAACCTGGGCAGAGAAGGCCAGAGCATCTCCGAGCACCTATTTTGCCCTGGCTGTCTTATAATTCCTGCCCTGGCCATCTGCAAGGTGGTTGGCGACATGCATTTGGGTAACAGGAAACTGTGAAGTCCTGCATACATGTTTGCTGTCACTGAAAAAATGGAAAGCACCTGGGAGGGCAGATTTCGTCACAGTGGCTGGAAATCTGAGACGAGCCTAAACTCTCTCCCATGAGGTTTATAGCTTTGCATGCCTTCCTGGCATTCCCAGTTTATTTTCCTAGATGTTTTCTCTTGCTTTTCATGGAGAATACTTCCTTCGGCTCATCTAAAATCAGAAGAGTACAACTGTAGAATAGGCTGCACTGATAGGTAGCGAGCTTTCTGTCACTGGAGGCATTCAAGATAAAGCCAGACAACACTTGGCAGGGATATGTCACTTATGGTTTAAAGTTCCTCTGACCTTCAGAGTCCAGCTGTCTGTCTCTGGGGGCTACACTACACTGGCTCTCTCTGCCTTGAAAGTGCCTTACTCAAATCAGAGGCAGACCCACTACCCTGGACCCCCTCATTGCTGTAGACTGTAGCAATACCCCTCACTGTCCATCAGTGTCCATGGGCCCAGTCCTCACCACAACTGAGTCCCCCCCTCTTGGACATGCTTCAATGCTCTTGTCATGCAATCCTGCAGGGCCTCAGCTTTGTAAAATGGAGATGGTAACACCTGACACTCCAGCTTTGCAGAGCTGGGTACAGACAAGATGACATCAACTCACAGGCACCTCAGAAACCACACAATTCCCCTCTGATAGCTCTCCTGTTGAGGATAGGCTGAGGTCTGGGGGAGAGGGGTCCTGCTGGAGGCCCCAGATGAAACAGCGGCAGACACAGCTCTTAAATCTACGTTTCTCAGTGTTCAGTCTGCCCGCTCACTCAAGTACCAAAAGGATCTGCCATCCAGTTATGAACCCAAGCTTGAGTCTTGCCAGTCACTGTGTGGCTTTGTGGAGGTTATGCCACTTCTCTTCAGTTAGTTTTCCTGTCAGTGCATTGTAACGTCTGCCTTAGGGAGCTGCAGAGGGAAGTGGAGGAGACCACGGGGAGGAGACCAGGGTGGAAAGAATAAGGCTGTGGAGGGCAGCCCATGGTTTGCAGGTTAGCAGTGTGCCAGCACTGAGAGACAGCAGGTGGAGGGGGCTAGGCCTCAGCAAAGCATCTTGAAGGGATTCAGGAAGGAAGGAGCCCTGTCTTCAGAGGGTCTCCTTATCAAAGTCACATCCTGCAGGTCTTAACTCAAAGGGTCTTTTATGGGGAGTTCTTCCTAAACCAGAGCTGGCTCCTTCTCCTGGGTACTCTTGTGCTTTGTGATGCCTGCTGACACACAGGCTGTTTAAGACCAGTGAGGGAGACTAACAAACTTAGTTTGAAAGCCTTATTAGCTGTATGACCTTGGGCAATTTTGTCTCGAAGCCTTAATTTTCTCATCTGTGAAATGGGCACCAACAGTGTCGACCTCATGGATTTACTATGAAAATGAAGTGGCCTAATATTGAGCCTCTGTATAAACATATGGCAGTCATTGTTGTGATGATGATGCTGGTGATGACAACATTTGTTCATTCATTCATTCAAAAACCTTCACTGTAACCCTTTTCTGAGCTCTGATTGGGGAACTAGAGACATATCAAGGGGCCAAACATTCCCTGACTTCTGGGAGCTAAGAATCTAGGTGATCAATCTGTAAACAAAAATTTCTGACCTAGTGTATGGGTCAGACGGGTTCTTTCAGGTACAGAGGACACACAGAAAGAGACCTCAGCCTGCTGGGAGGAGTCAGGGAGGGCTTCACAGAGAAGGAAACATTTGAGTTGACAGTTGAAGAAGAAGTTAACTTTGGTCAGGTGGACGAGCTGGAGAAATGCACCCCTGGCCAAGAGCACAGCACATACCATGCAATTAGGGTGGCCAGTGTGTGAAGCAGCATCTTAGACCCAAGTCCACAGCAGCGTCTCAGGACCATCTCTTCACCCAGAAGAGTCATGGCCAGAGGACCCTGCAGGAAGAGTGAATTTTGATAATGATGGTGCTGATGGTTTTGAAGAAGATGGTGTAATAATGATTTGATGTTGCTGGTGCCACTGTCTAGGCTAGTGTTTTTCAACGTTTTTTATTTCATGGCACACTTGAACATATAGTTAACTTTCTGCAGCACACTTAAATTATGTTGATCAAAAAAAAAAGAATATACTCACTGTGCTTTGAACTTCTTTCAAAAATAATTTAATTAATGATCTTTAAAAAATTTCACAGCAGACCCGAGATATTCTCATGGCACACCAGTTGACAATCATTGGTCTAAGCCCTGCTCCTGGAAGAGGGCTGCTAGCGAGTGTGCGCAAGAGTACAGTTTGCAAATACTCCCATAGTTGTGGGGTGCACAGGAAATGGGAAATGGAACCACTCAGTGCTCTTTGTAAGTGGGAAAGAGCTCTATAATCAAGAATGCCTGTGGCTCAGTGGGTAAGGTTCCAGCTCCATATACTGAGGGTGGCGGGTTCAAACCCAGCCCCAACCAAACTGCAACAACAAAAAAAAATAGCTGGGCATTGTGGCGGGTGCCTGTAGTCCCAGCTACTTGGGAGGCTGAGGCAAGAGAATCGCCTAAGCCCAGGAGTTAGAGGTTGCTGTGAGTTGTGACACCACAGCACTCTACTGAGGGTGATAGTGAGACTCTGTCTCTAAAAGAAAAAAAGGAATGCCCATTCTGGCATTCCAGCCTAGAAGAGATTAGAGTTCTGAGCTTGCCATGGGCTGAATCCATCTCTGTGTCCCCTGTGCCCAGCACAAGGTGGCACCAACTAGACATTGTTAAGTATCAAAAGTCAGATCCCCTTATGGCCACATGGATGGTGAGAGGGACCCTCAGAGAGGGACGGAACCACATGGTGAGACAAAGTGGCCCCTGCTGCCTGTACCTGCTGGCCTTCTCTGGTCTACCTGCCCAGTCTGGCTCCTGCTTCCATTGTCTCTTCCCCCCTAGTGGACAGAGTTCTCACAGGGGAGCACTGACTGGCTAGGCTGGCAGTCACCTCTGTCCTCCCGGGTCTGAGCACCCACCCTGTCGCCAGGACTGCCCATGGGCAAGTGGCAACCTTCCAGGACTCCTCGAAGCCATCCTTGTCTTCTTGATGAAAGGCATCTGGGGTCCGCCAGCCCCTCCTTGGCTCAGGAGGGAAACAGAATACGCCGATAATGATCTAATATTTATACAACGCCTTTCTACCAGATGCATCCCAACAAGGTTTACAAGCTGTCCCTGCTGACGGCCCAATGTATTCCAGATCCTCTCCCGGCCCCCGCCCGCCCTCACCGTCCCCCCTGCTCATCCTCGGGGGCCCAAATGCCAGCAGAGGCTCCTAAGCTTGTAAATCCACCTTCTCTGGGCACTGCCCTGCAGGCGAATCATTTGTGCTCATGACTGGAAAAGAAAAAGCTGTCCAGAAGAGAGGCAGGGCCGCGCTCAGGTTCTGAAATTTGGCCAAAGCTCACAGCACCCAGCGAGCCTCTCCCCGAGCCCTGCACAGCCTCAGACCCGTGGGAGGAACGAGGGAAGGCCCGGCTGGCCCGGCACAAATGTTCCTCCCAGTCACTTCCTCCGAGGCCGGCTCCATGAATGAGGATTTGTGTTCGTTCCCTCCCCATAAATTGCCCTTGGTCACCAGGGCCATGTTCTGTGTCAGAGTCCCTGACCACCAGCCTCGGACAAAACCTGCTTTGTGAAGTCGGGGTGGAAGACAAACAAATGATTATTACCTTCATTTATCCCCTTCCCCCACCCTTTTTTCCTTGGCCTGGAGTTAAGACCTTTTTTCTCTGTCAACAATCTTGACTTTGTTCCCTGAGAAGGAAACAGCTCCAGGAGGGGCTTGCAGAGATGCTGCTGGCGAGAAAAACCGTTTGGGAGGAGGGTGAAAAAAGACAGAGGTGACAGGAAATGGCAGACATTTTTTGTTGAATTAAACCATTAGGAGTGACCCCCAAACCAGAGCCAGGCAGAGGGAACAACTGCATACATTTAGGTCAGGACAAGCAGCCAAGTGAGGAGCTGAAACCAATTACCATAAATGAATGTTTCTCTTTTATTCACGACCACCGTGCCTGTTCCCAGGATGCTCTTGGGCGTCTTATAAAAACAGATGAACTCTCTGGTTTTGTTCGGGGAGTTATTAGCTAATGCAACTGTTGGGCAATTTATCAAACATTAGCACATGCAGCGATTAATGACCAAGGGAAGTCATCACTGGCTGGTCCAGAGCTGCAGAGGCTGCCCCTTCTTGGTGAGAACATTTATTTCGGATTTTGGCGCCCTACGAGTAACAGCCACCCTCAAACCCACTCCTCCTGTCAGGTCCTCTGGCCATAACTGTCCACGGCCACTTGAGTGAGAAGATGGTCCCACCCTGATGGGCTCTTGTGTCCAAGATGTGGCTCTATGTTTCAGCCACCCCCACAGCATGGCACATGCTATGCTCTGGCCTGGGGTCCACTTCTCTGGCTTGCCCTCTTTCATCTCTTTCTCTGTGAAGCCTTCCCTGATTCCTCCTGGCACCCTGGAGGTCTCCTTCTATGCGTCCTCTGGACCCGATAGGTCCCTTACTCCCTGCCCCTGTAACTTGCACTATACTGAGTTGGGACTGTGGGTTTTGTGGGTTGATCACCTAGACTCTGAGATCCCTACAGTCAAGGAGCGTTTGGTCCCTTGCTCAGCCGGAGCTCAGAGATGTGAGGCATGGAGTGGGTGAACGAGTGGGCAAATGGCAGACCCATACACAGCACTGCCCTCCTGTGACCCCTGTACACACAGACTGTCTTTCTATCCACTAAAGAAAAGAGGCCGTGGTTCTCTCAGCACAACTTTCTTCCTGTTGTGGAGCTGCAGCCTCATATGGAGAGCCACCGGGGAGGAGGAAGGCACGGAGGGACGGCAGGTCTAGGGGCTGGGGCAGCTCCTTTCTCTCTGCAGGCTTCGGTCTCCTCATCTGTGAAATGGGCTGGGTATCTCACCTCTCAAACTTCTTGAGAGGAAAGTTGCCAGAGTCTACATGATCTTGGGGGTATTTCCAATTCAAAAGAAGAGAGAAGGAAACAAACCAAATGAAAGCTGCTCTACTGTTTGCTCTTGGGTAACTCTGACTTAAAGAAAGAAAGAGTTCAATGTCTTCTCAGGCTTCTGGCTAAAATGATCCTTGTGTGAGGGTGAGGAAAAGTGCTGATCTCACCATCAGGAGGAGCTGGGTCCAGTCCTTGCTGTGTGACCTCTGGTAATTTGCACCATCTCTTGGAGCCTCAGTTTTGGTTCTGAAAAATAGGACAATAATACTTGATACTCTGGGGGATGTCAATGTTTGAAAAGCACTGAATCCAGTCCCAGGACCAGAGTAAGGGTCTCATTAAACAGTAGCTTCTAGTCTTGCTCTAAATTATACCAACCAATGCCACCGGCAGGTGAGAAGCATCTTCCTTTTTGTTTCTTGACGATGAGCTATTTTGCACCACTCTTGGTGTTAGAGAATTAACATTCTTCCTCTCTCCTAATTCCACTGAATGTGTTTCCAACCTAGCAGAGGCCCCTCTGCCAGATTCTGCAGCGGGCCTTTCCCTGCTGAGCTGCACCATCCCAGCCGGCTGGGGCTGACATTTGCCAGAAAAGCAGACCACCTTCTCGGATTTTCCGTTTGCAGCTGGGAGGGAGGCAAGGAGGGCGGGCTGGCAGAGCAAATTACAAAGCAGGCTCCGGTTCCAGCTCCCACTGTGGCGGGCCAGGCCCCTCATGTGGTGGGTGAGGCACTGCCAAGGAGCCGTCTCGACCTGGGCCTGGAGCAATGGGCGTCCACTCACCCGGACATACACAAGCCCCTGAGTTCTTCTGGGTCAGCAAGGACAGCGGAGAAGGCCCCAGGCAAGGCACAGAGGGTCTTCCTGCCTGTGGGGAAGGACCACAGCTTGAATCTGGGCCCTGGGACTTCAGGCAGGTTGTTTTGCCTCTTTTAGACTCAGTTTCTTCTCTGTGTAAGGGAAGAAGGATGGGTCCCTGGTCCCTCATCTGACATGCATGGGGCCAGATGTGTCTGGAAGTCGGAAGTTTTCAGACTTTGAGGAAATGATGTTTGTGTATATCGTGCCTTCTATAACACCGCACAGCTGGGTAAGGGACACAGCATGTAAACAAATGCTTGCTGATTTCCACAGTGAAATGTATCAATATTCTCATTAAGTGGAATTAGTAAAGCACATACATTGCCTCATGGAGGTCCAGGTTGGATTTTTTTTGACACTAAAAGAATTTGCTTCAAGTTTATAGAAAAGCTTTCCTTTCTCAGCTCTTCCCAGATTTGGGAATCACGGATAAAGGACTATGGACCTATAATGTCCCTGCCATAGGCTTGTGGTAAAAACCAGAAAGTGATAGTGAATGTGCAGCAACTTGCAGATTTCAGAAAATGGGAGGCATTGGCTCCCCAGACCACAGTGCTCAACCTCGGTTACACATTGGAACAACCTGGGGAGCTTTAAGAACTATAATACCATCCCTAGACCCCATCCAGGGCAGTATTCAAAACCGTGGGCCTGCAGTCCTGGAAGTGATGTTACCACTTGCTCCCTGCGAGATTCTTTTCTTCTTTTTGAGAGTGTGAAGACTTTATTTAGACATGATTCACACACTATACAATTCATCTTTTTTTTTTTTGCAGTTTTGGCCGGGGCTGGGCTTGAACCCACCACTCCCAGTACTCCCAGTATATGGGGCTGGCACCCTATTCCTTGAGCCACAAGTGCTGCCCTACAATTCACCTTTTTAAAGTGCACAACTGAATGGTTTTTAGTAGATTTGGGCTGTGTGTGCATCACCACCAGCAACTTAAGAATATTTTATCACCTTAAAAAGAAGCCTCGACTCTGTCACTTACTTCCCCTTCCTGTCCCATACCCCTACTCCTAAACAACGACTACTCTGCCTGCTGTTTCTGTAGCTTTAACATCCTGGACATTTTATTTAAAAATAGAACCATATACTATGTATGGTCTTTTGTGACTGGTTTCTTTTCACTTAGCATAAAGTTTTCAAAGTTTAAGCTTCATCAATCTTGTAGCATGTACCACATATTGGTACTTTATTTCTTTTTATGGCTGAAAAACCGTATTTTGTTTATCCATTCATCTGTTTATGGACATTTGGGTTGTTTCCACCTTTGGTTATTATAAATAATGCTCTTTCGAACGTCATATGCAAGTTTTTGTGTGAACACATGTTTTCCTTTCCCTTGGTTATGTAACTAGGAGCAGAATTGCTGGGTTCAAGGGTAGTTTTATGTTTAACTTTTCGAGGAAAGGCCAGATATTTCCAAGTGGCTGCGTTATTTTACATTCCCGTTTTCAATGTACGAGGGTTTGAATTCTCCCCATCCTTTCTGTTATATGACTTTTTGATTATAACCTTGCTACTGAGTGTGAAGTAGTATCTCATTATGGTTTTGATTTGCACTTTTCTGGCCACTAATGATGTTGAGGATCCTTTTATATGTGCAGGGAACATTTTTATAACTTATTTAGAGAGAAGTCTTTGCAGATCCATTTCAAAATTGGTGTATTTATTCATTACTCTTTCCTAATGAAATCCTGTTTCTTCTCCAATTCGAATCTTCTAAGGTATGAATTGTGTGTCATATCAGATTCAAATCCAAGTGCGATCTTGGTTCTTGATCTGTGCAGCCCTAAATGATTTCTTGTAGTGAATAAAAGTATTTAAAAATGTACTTTCTTCAATAGTTCAGAGTAGATTCATCCTGGGAACATATATGTATTTCTGTAGGTAGCTGTGTTGTTGTAGTCCACGTAATGCTCCTGCATAAAAGAAAGGCATACCTTTAAATGAACCATCATTTTCTCTCACTGAGTTGAAGTGTTTGCCAATAAAATATTCTTCCAGTTTGGCGCCTGTGGCTCAAGTGGCTAAGGCGCCAGCCATATACACCTAAGGTGGCAGGTTCAAATCTAGCCTGGGCCCGCCAAAACAATGACGGCTGCAACCAAAAAATAGCCAGGCGGTCTTTTTCTCCCTGTTTTTGGCCTAAGCTCTATTAATTTAGTTAAAGCTCACATTAGCTCTTTTTTGTTTGTTTTGTTTTTTGACACAGGGTCTCACTCTATCACTCAAGCTGGGGTGAAGTGGCCACATAACAGCTCACTAGAACCTCAGTCTCCTGGGCTCAAGTGATCCTCTTCCTTCAGCCTCCCGAGTAGCCAGGACTACAGGTGTGCACCACCATTCTTGGATAATTTTTCTATTTTTTTTTTTTATTTAGAGACAGAGTCTTGCTCTTGTTCAGGCTGGTCTCAAACTCTTGGTCTCAAGCAATCCTCCTGCCTGGGCCTCCCAGAGTACTGCTCCCAGGATTACAGGCATGAGCCACTACACCTGGCCTCATTAGCTCTTTTTCATTAGTTCCAAAAGTGTGCTTGCTTAGGTTAAGTTTGTGATACTTATTAACGATATAAGATAAACAATGTGTTATTTTATTATATTATAGCATTGATAATATTAATAATAATTAGGATATATTAATGATGGTGGCAATTATCTACTATGCATTTACTGTGTGCTAGCATTATGCATGGTGCGTTATAAACATTGTCTCCTTTGGTTTTCTATAAGGCAGCTGTTATTGTACCCATTTTAGAGAAAACTGAGGCTCAGAGAACCTGACTCAGGCTAAAAAGCTTGGATTGAACCTGGGCTTGCCTGTCTTCAAATGCCCTGATTTTTTGCTCTGTGCCATCCTTCCTCCTGCAGATGGTCCTTCCTGAAGGAGGAGCTGCCCTGTCTGTCCTTGCAGAGCTGCAGCTGAGCCCAGGACAGTCTAACTCCTAGGACTAGTTCTGGGCCTTTGATTTCTGCCATTCTGCACACCTGCTCCCCCTTCTGCAGCTCCAAGCTTCCCACAGTGTCCCCAGCCTGCCTTCATCTTGGCTGATGGAATTCTGACCAGGTCAGGGATGATTAGAAGCAGAATCCTTAGTATTTTACTCTCCCTCCTGCCTAGCCTAAGCAATGATCCTCTAAGACTATGCACCAGGTTGGAAGCCCCACTCATGTGGATAATCTTTTGGCCCCTGGCTCCTCTCCTGGGGGTTGAAGAAGCAATCGCCATAGTACTTTCCCTTGCCTGGTGCTTGGCCCATTCCAGAGCATGGTTACCAAGGCACATGGAACCCACCTCCCCTTCAAGGAGGAGTGGGTGAGTATATTTACAAATGGACATGGAGAGTTGCCCTCCAAGGAGGCACTGGCTGTTCTCACACAGCCTGCCCAGGATGAGCCTTTGTAGCTGTGCTCGAGTTGGAGGCAGCCTACAGAACCCTTGGAGCAGGCCGCATGTCAAGAACTTGGAACCACTTTGCAAGTTCATCAGGCACATTTTCAAGGCCCAAGCAGATTCCAGAAAGTTACAGAAATAGCTGGTGTTGTAGTTTGACCAATTCAATTCATTAGAACAGTTTAACTAGTCATAATTCCTACCTTCTCATCCACCCTATTCGTTCAGTGATTTCCTCATTCACATATCACTGTATTCCATGAACTTTGTTCATTGCTCATTCATTTCCTCATTCATTCCTTTACCTCAATTTACTGCACAGGTCCACTTCCTTACCTCTCACAAGTCTTTTTCCCAAATGTCACATTAGGAGTGAGGCCTTCCATTCCATCCCACACTGTGTGGAAAGCCCTTTCCCTGTTTCAGTTCTCTCCAGGCATCTTCCTAATACATTACCTGATTTATTTATTTTTTTATTCACCGTCTGGTTCTGGTGACTATAATAAACAGGGATCTTGTTGCTAGATCATCAGTGCCTAGAATAGTGTCTGGCATATAAGGGGCTTAAGTAATAACTATGAAATGAATGAACCCGCTCATTTTATTCAATAAATACAGGTCTGAACATCTGCTGGAGAGAGAGAGTTACTTTTGGAGGCGGTTAGAATCCAGGACAGGTGCTTGGGATGGAGGCCCACGGACTAGGCGTGGAATGAAGGCTGGAGATGCTCTTGTTAACAAAGATAGTAATGGTGACAGGTGGAACATTGTGGGTTGGGGGACAGCTAGTACAAAGCAAGTGGAGAAATGCAAACCCTGTTTGCAGAGATGCTCCTGACGCCTCCTTGCTGGATTTGGTGAGCAGTTGACTCTGAAGGTGAGGGAGGCTGTGAGCATCGCTGAGAGTCTCGGTAGAAGGTGATGTCATTAACCCACAGGGACACTGAGGGTTTCAAAAGAAGAAAAAAAAATGATGGCTTCAAGACCTCTTTTTCAAAAGCAACTTTCTTTTTTTTTTTCTTTTTTTTTTTTTTAAAAGCAACTTTCAATTATAATTTGACCCATATTTTTTATGTTGTGCTGATTTAATTTTTGATTCATGTTGTCAGGAGAAGAGGGTGCTCTGGCTGCCTCATCCATCTCTGCTGTCTCACATCTGGGTGTCTGTGACATGTGGCTTCTTGGTATAGACAGGAAAGGGCCATGCACAATGGGAGACCCGCCTGGGGCTTTCCTTCCCCATGGTCGGCATGGGCTGTGGCGAGACTAGGATGGGGAGCGGAACCATTAGCGTTTGACGCTTGGATCCGATCCCTTCCAAGGATTGTCTGCCTTTTGAAGATTATTGAGAAGCCTGCTTTAGAATTTTGAGCAAACATCAGCCACAGCTCCACAGCTATGGATTTTATGTGAAATTGTAGTCAGAAGAGGAGGAAGACGGAGAGGAGCAGCTGGAAGACTTCCCGGGGAGCAGTTTTGATGGGCTGTTCTCTGTAGAGTGAGCAGACCTGCTCTGTGGGCCCCTGAGGGAGGGCAGAGGAGGAGGCTGTGCGGCCTGAGCATGGACTCCCTGGTAGGTAGATATGTCCAAGTATGGGATGGGTTGCCTTTGCAGGTAGCCAGCTCTCTAATCACAAAGTGTGCAAGCAGGGGCTAGACGGCTAACTGCAATTAGGGAGCCTGCAGAGGGGCTTCTTGTTCTAGGTGGGCAGCTGGAGTGGAATTTACCTTTGAGGTACTTTCAGGACTCATATCCTAAGCTTCTAATAGATTTCAAAGATTAAACATGTCACGTTACTGCCCCTAAGACACCCTCCTCCTTCTCTAGGATCCAAATCCATGACCTTGAATGATGGAATTAAGGCTCAAGAATAAGTCAAAGTAAAAGTGTTCCAATGAATATTTTTTTTTTTAATACAGAATTTGGGTGGCGCCTGTGGCTCAGTGAGTAGGGCACCGGCCCCATATACCAAGGGTGGCGGGTTTAAACCCAGCCCCGGCCAAACTGCAACAAAAAAAAAGCCAGGCGTTGTAGCGGGTGCCTGTAGTCCCAGCTACTCGGGAGGCTGAGGCAAGAGAATCACCTAAGTCCAGGAGTTGGAGGTTGTTGTGAGCTGTGATGCCACAGCACTCTACTGAGAGCAATGGAGTGAGACTCTGTCTCTTAAAAAAAAATGAATAAAATAAAAAAATAAAAAGACAGAACTTGTTATCACTTGCCAGTGAATTAAAAGATCTAAACATTGAGAGTCAGTGGCTCCTAACAATTCCAGAAAGAGCCACAGACATCAAGTGCTTCTGATGGAAGAACTCAACCCCACCTATCATTTTGCCAAAGGTGTTTGAGCTGCCAATTTGGAGGAAAAATAGAACAGGTGCACGTGGTGAAAGGCATCACAAATAAGCAACCAGCAAAATCCAGACCAGAAGCGTTATAGGTTTTTCGACAGATAAATTGTCAGGAAAGGCAAGAGATGGAGATGTGAAACTGGGGATTTAATAGAGACCACAGAAGACACACCAAATATAGGAAATGTACACCACTAAATGGCAATCTAGGGGTGTTCATTTGGGTAATAAAATTAGAAGGAAAAGCAACACAATGATAATTACAAAGCTAGGAATTGTGGGTACCCTTGGGGAAGGGAGAAGGGTCGCATTGGGATGAGGCACTTGAAGGGGCTTTGGGTATGGCTGGCACAGCTCTGTTTCCTGATGTTGGTAATGGTTTCAAGGGTATTCACCTTATAATGACTCATTAAACTATATGTTTGCTTTGTGTGGTTTTCTGTTATTTTACAATAGAAGGTTAAAAAGAATAAGTCCCAGATGCAGTGTTTTGGTTTCACCCCTTGAACGCCAGTATATTGGCAGCCCTTGACTGCTCTGAGTTGGGCGGCCCTGGCTGGCAACGGCTTTTTCTCCTTGCTTCCTAGACACTCTGAATGAAGAGATAAATGGATATAGAAAATGGAGAAAAATCACTGGGATGGAAGAATAATTATTGCTTAAAATCATTGGGAATAGCAATAAAAACAAGAAATGCCATCTGTAAAATGGGCAGGTCTCCAGTTAGGTTGACTGTCCCTTGATAATTAGCCCCTGTGCATATGAGTCACACTGAGCCCAGGGTGGGGAAAAGTGGAGGTGGGGGGGCTATGAGAACCCTGAAGCCATCTTGCCCTTTCCATACCCTGGGACATCACTGACCCACAGTTTAGTCCTGGGAACCTCTGCATGGCCCCTGGGCCTCTCAGCCTCCTGGGAGAGGTGCTAATCGGTTTCCTGTGAGATAAGGGATAGGGACATATTTAGATAAAAGCAAAATCAAATTGAAATCCCTGGGGAGGTGGTGTGGAAAGGCTCTGGAGCCTGTTCAGTGGCTTCAAGTTTTATAGTCTCATGAACAGGGAGCCTGGCCCTTGTTGGAGGCCACCACCAAGGCACCGGGATCGTGATGCCTCTGTGTGTGTTTACCTGTGTTGGGGGTCCTGGAAGGGATGGGTCTGACCCCTGCTCTCAGGGGATGTGGCAGGCAGGAGCAGCAGTGGAGAAACTTAGCTCTGTAGTTGGGAGCCCTGGGACTGTCTTGAACACCCCAGTGTGACTTAAGGGAAGCCACAAGACTTCTCTGGTCCTCGTTGTCTCACCTAAAAAAATAAGCTGATGGAATTAGATGGCCAGGGGTCCCTCCTGGCATTCACAGGGAGGGACTCTAAACTGCAGTGTTTCTCAGGCTTATTTGTATTTCTCTGATGCTTGTGCTGAGTATCTAATAGCTTTCTATCTTCAGAAAGCCCGCAGCCCACACTCACCCCTCTCTCCCGGGGGAGATGCTGAGCTGCCCTGACATCGGACCTTCTCATTTCTTAGAATCATCGAAAAGAAAGTGCATCCACCTCTCCCAACCAACTCCCACAGCCAGACACGCCACACACCTTGTTAGAAGTAGAAAAAGGTGCCCCTAAGCAGACAGTGCCCCGTGTGCCCATACTGAGGCTGCCGGGGTGTGGACAGGGTCTCTCTGCAAACTGGAAAGAGGAGCTTTTCTGTTTTTCAGAAGACACAGCCTCTTGAGAGAGCACACAGCTGGGGGCACAGTGCAAGGGCTGGACTTCAGCTCCTACTCCCCCTTCTGACAGGGTGTCTTGCATAATGAAAACCTGTACATAGGCACCTGGCAG
This sequence comes from Galagoides demidoff, assembly GCA_963574575.1. NCBI lineage: Eukaryota > Metazoa > Chordata > Mammalia > Primates > Galagidae > Galagoides > Galagoides demidoff. The sequence continues at coordinate 54,631 of CAUYQV010088042.1, forward strand.
ACTGTTTTACTGCTTTGGGTTTCCGAAGAGGTTGAACATCCATTCTTGGTCCCATAAAGACAATAAACGTGCAAATAGTGAGGAGACCTCAGAGCATTTATTTTTTTCCACATGAGTTCCAGTGCTCAGCACAGGGCCTGGGAGACAATAGGAACCCAAAGGTTTTGATGGCTCACTCTACATCATGGTCACCACCTTCAGCTGGGACCCAGTCTCTGCGGCCATTCTGCTGAATGGTTCAAGTTCTCTTCTATCTTCTCAGATCTCCACCGAACTCTTTGCCTCCCATCCCCTCGCCATGCTGACACCTCACTCCTCATTCATACATTCATAAAGAAGCAGAAGCCAGTGTGGGGGATTTTCCTCAGCTCCCTGCCAGCAAGGCTACCAAAAGTTAATTGCACCCCGCCAATGCCATCACCCCTGCTCCTCCCCGTCTCTGGCCACACAGCCCCTTTTCATCTTCTCCGGATCTCTTCCTCCATTCCTTCCCCTGCCTAACTCATCTATTCCCTGCCCAGTTCCCTAGGAATAATTTCTTCCCGGACCAAGGGGAGATGTGGGGAGGGGAGCTTCTCTGACACCCTTGTGTTACAGGCCAGGACTGTCTGTTACAAACTCGAGTAGCTTTCGTTCCTTTTTCATAACACTCTGCACATTTATAACTTCCATCATCACTCTCTCTTCTTCTCTGTGAGGCCGTAGGCTGCCCAGCGCAGAGATGGTGTCTGCTTTGTTCCTTTGCTACAACTTTAGGGCCTAGTCCCTGGCCCGGTATGTGGCAGAGGGGCCGGGGTGAACAGGTGCGTGGCCGTGTGTGACGTGAGGTGTATGTTAATTTGTGAATGAATGCTCTGAGCTCCTATGCCACACTCCTGCCGCCCTCATCTGCAGCACAGATCCGTGGACCCCACAAAGATTAAAAAAAAATGGAAGGGCTACTTGGGAGGCTGAGGCAAGAGGATCGCTTGTGAGCTATGACTCCATGGCACTCTACACAGGGTAACAGAGTGAGACTTTGTCTCAAAAAAAAAAATGGAGGGAACAGTACAGATTGTCCAGGCCCATCCTGCTGTTCTACCACCTAAGAAACTGAGGCCCAGGGAGAGTAAAGGTGGAATGAACCTGCCTGAAGTCACTTGGCCAGGGAACAGCAGAGCAGGAGGGCCACGCAAGGGTCCTTGCCCGGTCAAGGGCCCAGAGGGAAGAGATTGTCCAAGGGAACAAGTTCTTGGGCGTAATACTGAGTGATGCCTCCATGTGCACAGCACTTCACAGTTTCCAAAAGGCTGCCATTACCCCCCTCACTCTTCCTAGAAGGCAGGCCATGCATGGCTAGCCGTCTTCAGTGTTCAAATGGAGAAACTGAGCCCAGTGCCTCTTGAGTGTGACTGGGGCTGCTGCTTCCCTCCCAGGTCCCTGGAGAAGACCACCTCAAAGGGCTGGGCAAGCAAGGGGGCTTCATCCACTTCATGGAGAATCTGCTTTTAGAAGCGTGCTCGTGCATGCACGTCTATATGTGTGTTTGTGTTTATGAAATAGAGGAAGTTTTAGTTTCAGCTGAGGTTGGAGAGGGAGGGTGGGTCAGACATGGGGCCTGGGGGTGCCCTGGTAAGGAGTTTGGCATTTGCCTAGTAGTGGAAAGGGAGTCACGTCTGGTGTGGTCCTGGTGCCATGCTGGGAGTGGGTTTTGGGAACTTCCACAGTGTAAGGATGGGTTGATGGGTACCTCTGAGGCTTGTGTGGGGAAGATGCCAGGCTGTGGGCAGGGCAGGATGGGTGGGGCAGATGGTGGAGGTGAGATCTGTAAGAACGTCACCAGCCTTCACCCGATGGAAGGACAATGAGCTCATGTTTTGGGACCTGTAACGTAGCCAACAGCATCTGGCTCGGGACTGGGCTGCCAGCCGCACACGCTAGTAATGAATCCCACTAGGAGCTGTTCCCACCAGGGCCAGCCTACCACGGAGTGGGGAAGGAAAGGCAGGGGAGTTGGGCTCTCCCTTCACTGTGCTGGCTGAGGGCAACTGGGGAGTGCTGTGTGTATGGTGTGTGAGTGTGACAGTAAGACTGACTGGGGGGCCTGGGAGAGGAATGGAAGAGTATGAGTCTGTGTGTGTGTGAACGAGACGACGTTCCAGCAATGTGTGTGAACTGTCAGTGAGCGTGAGAGGGTGTGAGGCCCTGCGCACGAGGATGCAGCTCTGCATCCGTGATCGTGTCTGTGTGGGTGACTGTGGGCTCGTGAACGAGTCTGCGAGGGGAAGGTGAGCACACCCGTGTGCCTCTGTGTGGTGTGTGTGCATGACAGCCCGTGTGGTGTGTGTACAACCGGGAGCAGAGCAGAGGCAGCAAGGTGCGGAGGAACAGTTCTCCTGTCCCGTGGTTTTCTTCATGTGAAGAGGGTGGCAGGAAGGAGGAGAGATTGCAGGTGACTGGCTCCAAATCTACCTACCTAGAAGCCCTTCTCAGGGGTCAGAGCAGCAGGGCTGTAAAAGCCCTCCGAGGTCCTCGCTCCCAGGGGCTTCACAGAGCGGGTCCTGCTGCCTCCCTGCCGGGGCGCCTGCTGCTGCACCTGCTGTCTGGCTGTGCTGAACCCCAGTGTGCAGCGGAGCCCAGGGCTGGGGTAAGGAAAGCCTTGGGCTCAGGAAAGCCTTGCCGAGGGAACACCTTTTGGATCTGGCAGCAGTCCTGGCTGTCATCTGGGGCAGGGACTTAAATCCCAATTTGACTCTTTCAGTAGAGGAGATAGTTGGTGCTCAAAACAAAACAAAACCTTGGGCAGATAGGGCATAGAGGCCAGGCTCTGTCACAGACTTGCTGTGTGACCTTGATTAAGTCCCTTGCCCTCTCTGGGTGCTGGATGTATTAGCCTGGATGCTCTTTCAAGATCAGAGGAGACAATGAGGCCTATCCAATCTCCAAGCTCCAAAGGCAAAGTTCTGTGACCCGGCAGAACAAAACTTTACCTTCCAATTCCCAAGGATGGGTGCTGAGTGGGGTCCAGCTCAGGACTAGGACACAGTTGGGCTCCAGGCAGTGCTGGGTGAACTGGGGTGGTGTCTAATCCTTTCTGTGGGAGGACCACTGGGTCTATGCCTGGGGGACTGGGCTAGGGGACAGACCTCCACCCCAGGCACTGGGAGAGGGAGGAGTAAGGGGAAGCAGAGCTGCTACTAGAGGTCATTAGTGAATTAGAGAAAGATGCCCCATGGGGAAATGTGCCCAGCAGAATAGCATGGAAGGTTCTGGGAGGACCTGCGGGTGGCAGGGAAAGGCTCACAGAGGTCCCCTGCGTGGGAGGCATTATCAGCTTCACCTAGCAGATGAGCAAGCTGTGGGCTGTGGTGCATGGCCGCAGAAGGGCCTCGTCTTTGCAGAGGGCAGTGCCCAGGGATGACCTCTCAGAGCAGGGTAGAGGATTTTCACTGTGCAGCTTCCTGAGAAAGCAGGATTAAGGGGAACTGCTCGGGTGGGCCAGAGCCAGGGGCTAGAGGGAGGCCGGCGGAAACCCAAAACCTCTACAGCTGTTTCCAGTTTGCTGCCCTGGCTGGACGGCGGTGGGCTGCGTGCAGAGGGAGCTAGGTGGCGGTGGCTTAGAGCGTCCCGTCCCACGGTGCGGCACTCTCTGTTGGTCTCTCCCTCCTTCCTTCCTCTCCTTGCCCCTCCGGCCTCTCTCCCTTTCTTTCCATCCCCCACTCTTCTGCAACACACAGGTCTCTCTCTTATCATCTCTGTCTCTGAAGAGCTCAATCTGTCTCTTTTTCTTTCCTGACATTAAAAAAAAAATCTCTTGGAATCATGGATATTGTGGTAGTCTCTGGTCCTTCTGAAAGGGGGACACTGTGTCCACCTGACCAACACGGTTTGTTTTCTGGAGCTTGTCTGCCTGGCGCACTCACCCCACCCAGGCACTCCCATGCAGGGGGCGGCTTCTGGAAGCCCAGGGTTCAGCTCAGAACAGGACAGGGGAGGGCCCGTGGGAGACCTGCCAAGGGCTCTGGAGATGCTTCACCACGGCCAGGTTGAGCCTTCCATGCCCACATCCTCCCCTCCTGGGCACCCTTTCTACTTCCTTCCACCTGGTGGGAGTCCCCATGAGGGGTGGCAGCAGCACTGACTTCAAACTCCAGGCAAAGCGGGAGACTTTCCCCTGGTCTGCACGTCCTACTCCCACCTAGGAGCCAACCCTGGAGACAGCTCGGACAGGGATGGGCAGTAGCTGGGGAGCCAGAGACTGTGCTCTGGAGTCAGACCTGCCTTGGGGCAATTGTGCTTTGCTACTTATTAGCCCTTGAGCCTCAGCCCTGAAATCAGGGATTCTTCAGCAAGCAGCGGGCTCTGGGCTGTGGATTTGCTGCTTGTTACCTCTCCAGTCCGTGTGATCCCATCCCTTCACTCTCATTTTTAATGCCTTGCACGGCTCCCCAGCACCTACAGAATAACCCCCAAGCCTCCCATATGAGTTCAGTGGGTCTGTCCCTCCCTCTTTCTCTCTCTCCCTCCCTTTTTCTCTCCTTTCCCAATTCCTCCCTGACACACAGGTCTCTCTTGTCTCTGAAGGGGTTAATCAGTCTCTTCTCTCCTGACATTTTTTAAAATCTCTTGGAATCAGGGACAATGTGGTGGTCTCTGGTCCCTCTGAAAGGGGGATACAGTGCTGGCCTTCTGTGATGTCTGCCACATCTACGCTTTGGGGTCTTAGAAGAGAAGAACCTGAGAAAAAAGCTCATGCGAGACATTCTCCCACCGCCATGCCTTTCCTCAGGCTGTCACTGTCACCAGGAGAATCTTCCTTGCAACCTCCCCCTTGTCTGTGTGTTTATCAACTGCAGGTCTGCGAGGCCTGGTCTGGTGCCTTCTGCAGTTGCTCAGTCAGAAAGTGGTCAGCTAGGCCTGCTCTGGACCATGCAGCTTCACAGAGAGCCAGCTTAATGCCAGGCCCCGAGTGGGGCACTGGGGCCAGAGAAAATAGCCTGAGCAGCTGTGCACTCAGGTAGCTCCAGCCCTGTGGGTGGAAGGGGGAGTTTCACTCCAGCATCTGGCAGGGACAGGGGGTCTGCCAGGAAGAGGAGCATGTGGGCAGGTGGCTTCCGTCTCCAGCAGGCCTCCCACTGGCCCTCATCACTTCCCAGCTCACTAAGGAAGCCTTAGAGTTGAAACTTAAACAGGCCAGATGCCTACAGGTTTTTACCTTAGGCAGGAATCCCCTCCACAGCAGGGTCACCAGTTCCCACCAGCTCCCTCTAGACCCCGGAATCCAGTACGCCAGGCTGGCCAGGGAGGGGTCAGCTACACCAGATTTGGGCTTTCCTTCTGTAATCTCCTTATTTTAATCCTTAGCCTACATGAGCTTCAGCTGCTGCTTCTGGAAAATGTAGCTAAAGGAGATAGTATAGTAATCCTAGCACTTTGGGAGGCTGAGTTGGGTGGGTGGATTGCTCGAGCTCAGGAGTTCAAGATCTGCCTAAGCAAGAGCGAGATCCCGTCTCTAAAAATAGCTGGGTGTCGTGGAGGGTGCCTATAGTCCCAGCTACTTGGGAGGCTAAGGCAAGAGGATCCCCTGAGCCCAGGAGTTTGAGGTTGCTGTGAGCTATGACACCATTGCCCTCTACCCAGGGTGACAAAGTAAGACTTTGTCTTCAAAAAGAAAAATGAGATCACTCAGAGACATCTTTGGTGATTATTTCCCCAAACATGGAGCTTCTGCACACCTCAAGATCTCACATCCCACTCTGAAAGGGTTGCCCTCGCGATGTGTCCTGTGACCTGGGATGGCTGTGACCCTCTCTGGAGCTCCTCTTCCTTGTTCAAGTAAATGCCAGACCATGATCTTAAAAATTCCATCCATGATGAAATAATACACAGTGATAAGTGCCCTAATCATGGAGATATACTGAGGCGATTTTGGCCCCAGGCCAGGAGCTTTGACCTGCAAGGGGCACCACTGGTCACAGGGCCACATAGAGAGTGGGTACAGCATTGTAGCTGCTTTTGAAGGAAAATCTTTTGTCCATGAAGCACCTTTATTCTGTGAGGCTATGAAATCCCAGTGTATGTTTATTTAGAACTTGGAAAAGGAAACAAACTCCATTTTTGTTCAGAAAAACATGACTCCAAAATGTCTATAATGAGAGACTTTTCAAGTTACCACTAAATATTTAAGGCTCCTGACCTCAAAGGCAGGACAGGGAAGAATTTGTCCTCAGAGCTTAGAAATGGCTTGCCTTGGCACTTATCTCCAGGGATCTAGTGTGTGTGTGTGTGGGGGGGGGGGTGGGTGTTGAAAATTTGGTTCCAGGCTTGTGCAGTCAGGCCCTTGGCCTTGGTTTCTGGGTTTTATTACCCGAGGTGAACGTGTGTATGTTGATCTGCCTGCAGTCAGTGTGAGTCTGTGCAAACATGAGCATGTGCATGTAACACGTGTGTATCTGCTTATGCACATGTGGGAGTATCTGGGTGCATGTGGGGTTGGCGTGGGTTGTGGGAGCTGGTGTTAGGTAGGTGGCTCCGGAAGGTCTTAGACCTCTGTGTGTGTTACAGGGCTCTTTGGGGGTTTGTTGTGGGTTTGTGGAAGGTTATGATGTGAATTGTGACTGGATAGCAGAGCCGACTAAGACCTGATTAGGATACCAAACAAATACAAGAAACATATGATCTTCTAAATCTCCCCAGAGCTGAGGTTTGGGTTGATAAAAAGGCAACAGTTGGAAAATAGACCATCAAATAAGACCATTTTCTTTTTCTTTCTTTCCTTCCCCCACCCCCCAGCAACTTCTTTCTGATGATAAAATGAGGTCATTTTTGATCCATTTTTTCCTTTAAAAAAGAAGCCAGCCCCAAATGACAGTGCAGTTAATATACAAGTTCTGCTTTCCCAGAAAAGACATCTCTCCTGAGAAAGCCCAGGTCATGAAGCTAGGCAGAGAATGCAGCGGCCATGGATTTTGTACCCCACTTTTGATTTCCCCCACGTTGCCCACAGTGGGTCACTGCCCATTCTGTTACCACTACAGGGTAGAAAATTGCCAGTGACAGTTATAGTGACATTTGAGTGTTGGCAGTGGGTGGGACTGCTCTGAGCTTTTCACCCACCAGTTCCCACCCATCTTCACTGGAGATGCAGATGATTGTACCTGAAGGAGGATGTTAACAAAGCAGGAGGAATAAGACTCTAAAATAAACATAAGAGGCTGGGTATCGTGGCTCATGCCTATAATCCTAGCTCTTTGGGAGGCTGAGGCAGGTAGATTGCTTGACCTCCAGAGTTCAAGACCAGCCTGAATAAGAGGAGACCTCATCTCTAAAACTAGTAGGGTAGAGTAGTGGAATCCTATAGTCCCACCACCCAGGAGGCTGAGACAAGAGGATGGCTTGAGCTCATGAATTTGTGGTTGCTGTGAGCTATGATGCCATAGTATTGTACTGGGGGTGACAAAGTGAAACAGTCTCCCCAAAAACAAAACATAAAAAAATAAAATAAGCTAAGCGTCTTCAAGGACATAGAGTGGGTATTGGGAACATGAAGCAGTTCCAAGAGAAGAAACCAGAGGAAATGCTAGATATAAGAAGGTTTATGACCAAAACCTTCACTGAGGGAGCTTCTCTAAAGGGTATGTTTGGGAAGAAGAATATTGAACCAGGAAGAAAGTGTGCAAGATGAAAAGACTGCTGGGTAGAGAAAAGTGAATATGAGGATACATTTGAACAAACACTGACTATCAAACAACAAAAATATAATATTACAAATTATGACTAATGGGGGGGGCAAAGTCAAGATGGAACTAAAATACTGGGCAATGGGAGGAAGAGTAATTTAAGTTGAAGAACTCTAAAGTCTTTGTATTCTTAAGGGGGGAAGACACCATTTAACTTTAGATTGTGTTAAATGTGCATGTTAAAAATTTGAGGGCAGCTAGTAAAAAAGTAGAAATAAAATATAGAACTTATCAATCAGCAAAGGAAAAAATGAATTAGGGAAAAGCCTTGATTAATTCAAAGGAGGACAGAAAAAAATATACGAAGAAGCAGAAGAGAAATAGGGTAAGCAAAAAGCAGAAAATAAGATGATAGAGATAAACCAAAATACATGAAGAACTCCAATAAATGTAAATAGACTAAAATCTCCCATTAAAAGATAAGGATTGTCATATTGAGTAAAAAATGAATACATATAACTGTCTGTTCCCATCCTGGCAATATGCTGTTTACCCAAGGCACACTTAAAACATAAGGGATGCAGAAAGTTTAAAATAAAGTATTTGAAAACTATATTATGAAGATAAATAAGACTGATGAATTATCCCTCAGTTGTAAAACCCAGCAATATTTATTTATAATACATGCAATCAATTGTGTTTATTCCATTAATGCAAAGATGGTATAATATTTTGAAATCCATCAACTCAATCCTAAATATGAACAAATTAAGAGAAAATAATAGTCTCAATTCACAAAACCTATTTGGTAAAATTCCATATCCATTTATGATAAAGCTCTGAGTAAACTAGTAATATAAGGAATTAATGAATATTTCTAAGCCCCGAAGGGGTTTCTACCAAGAACTTAGAGCAAATGCAATGTGTGATGGGGAGATATTTGAAGTTAAGAATCAAACAAAGATACCTGCTATCACTGCTTCAATTCAACATTTGGAATTCCTCACAGAAATAGTATGACAAGATAAAGAAATAAACAGGTCTGTGATTGGTTACTATAGGATATAATGATCTATGCAGAAATCTAAGAGCATCTACAGGAAAACTATTAAAATGATTAAGCACTCAGTGAATTTGCTAGCTATAAGACCAGTATACAAAAGTGTTCTTATATACCACAACAAAATGTTAAAAATAAAAACATTTAAAAATGGCATTTATAATATGAACAGAAAATATAAGATACTTAGGAATAAATCTAACAAAATATGTAAGAGATATTTTGAGAGAAAATTATAAAATTTTATTTTAAGGTGTTACATAAGATCTAAATAAATGAAGAGGTGTCATATTGATGGATAAGGTGTTGGTTTTCTCTAGATTAATAATGCATTTATGGGAATTAAAATAAAATCCCAACAATGTGTGTGTGTATGTCACCTTAAAAGCTCAATTCAAAATTTATATGGAAAAGTTTTTACCACAACAAATAAGTAAGCAAGGAGACAGTTATGTTAATCAGTTAGATGCAAGCATTCCACATTGTATATCAAATCAGCACATTGTACCCCATAAATGCATTAATGTACATAGTTATGATTTAATAAAGAACTAAAATAAAATAAAAAATGAAAAGTTAACATTCAGCAATTAGTTAACCAATTGAAGAAAAAGATCAAGGTGGTCAACTTTGCACTAGAAAAAGTAGGACTTCTTTTAAAACCTTAGTAATTAAGACATTGCGTACATCTGGAACAGATATAGTTGTATAAATCAACATTTTTCTCTTTTTCTTAGAAATCATCCAAAAGCAACAAAGGAATGAAAAAATAAACTCTATTTTTGGCAAAACTTGAGGACAGGTATTATCCAAGACTCCCAAATATGTGTAAGAACAGACCAAAGAAGCTGGGATTAGGAAGAAAACAAATAGGAGGAAATGAATAAAAAGAAGCTCAGAGAAAGATGTCTTTGATGAAATAGTCAGGCAAAAATCTTCTTCCTAAAGGTAAGGAGTATATCCAAAGATGCGAAATGGATATTGTCTGTTTTCAAAAACAGGTGCAGTAACTGGAGTGAAATGGTGTAAAGGAAGAAGTCTTCCTGGACTGAATTTGACTGAGAAAAGCTGAAGAAGTAGGGCTTCACAAAGAATCATCACAATGAATTCCTTTTCAGAAGAAAATTGCTTCTGTGGCAGCAGAAAAGGGACCCTTCTTGCAAACCCAGAATATCTGGGATACTATCTTGTCCCAACCAAAGCATATTCCTGTCAATGGAAAGCCTAGGAAAACCAAACCCAACACAGTTAGTGCTAGCAAGGATCTTTGGTGCTATTACAAGGAGTAATAAGAAGGATCTAACAGAACATTAATACTAAGATATTGTAAGAAATTCATCAGTACAAAGATAGGAAAAAAATATTCAGACGTTTATTAGTGGGCAAGGACTCCTCCCCAGGGAAAGATTACTTACATAGCAGATGAAAATTGGGACCAAACATTTTATTGTGAATTAAAAAAAATATTTATGGAGCAATTTCGTCTATGAAATAAGACAACAAAGAAAATATGAAGGAATCCAGGGAAGAAAGGGCAAGATCATAGGACAAAATAATATATAGGCTGGCAAAAAGAAGTAGAAGAAAAAAAAATTACCCAGAAATGAAGACAGCTTAGAAAAAGTACAAAGGAAAATGGACATTGAGAAAAATACAGTAAGGACCTGGAAGATAAAATGAGCACAATATATTTTAAAAAGGATTTCAGAGAAAAAAATTAATGCATAAAATAAGCAAGAAAGATTCATCTTTTATATGGCAAGAAAGATGCATCTTGTATCCTTTTGGGGTTGATCCCCAAAGCACTTAACCAAAATACTAGTACAGAATAAATGTTTAAAGATTTAATTCAAGAAGGGTATTCCTAAAATAAAGTAGACTTGACTCTATATTTATTCGTGGTAATAACAAGACATAGCTTAGTAAATTTATTCTACCTCAAAGATAAAGTAAGTATCTTTTGATAACCCAGATAAGTTTGGGTGATGTATAAGAGGAAAAAAGACAAGAATACTCAGATTTACTCAGATTAACTTTTAATGTTATTAGACAACAGAAAAACATCTATAAAATCCTTAAGGAAAAAAAAGACTCACGAGGATTTTTACATCCAGCCCAACTGTTCTTCAATGAACAATATTTGATTGTTCATATTTCAGTTACAAAAGGCTTAGATGTTAAATTTTTTTTTTCAGAGACAGAGTTACACTGCCCTAGGTAGAGTGCAGGGCATCATAGCTCACAGCAACCTCAAACTCTTAAGCTCAAGCAATCATTTTGCCTGAGCCTCCCAAGTAGCTGGGACTATAGGGCACTGCTACAACACTAGGCTAGTTTTTCTATTTTTAGTAGTGATGGGGTCTCACTCTTGCTCAGACTGGTCTCAAATAATCCACCTGCTTCAGCTTCCCAGAGTGCTAGGATTAAAGGTATGAGCCACTGTGCCTGGCTTAGATGGCAATTTTGAACATGCATGGTTACAGGAAGATCAATCAATAGTTAATGAAGGAGATTTTAGTAAAAAGACTAAACAACTAAAAACAGTGTGAAGATTAGGTTGAGGAACAGAAAGCAAATACTATTCTAAAAATATAGAAATGACACAACTAATATAAATTGTGAGGAGAACAAGAGGAAAAAGATTAGAGGTGGAACATTTGCTGTTTGTCTCAGCTTTTACAACCAAGAATAAAGGCATATATTTTAAAGCTGAAAAATCAAGTGATTGAAGTATATGTCTGTTTCAGAGTACAGAGGTATACTCAAAAAAGGTATTATTATATGACAGAAATTGAGGAGTGGAGGAAACAAAGGGAAAAGTGAAGAAAGGGGAAGTACATCACTTTGTCATTATTCATAGGCAGGAACTAATAGATGCTGTCTTAAGAAATACAGAACTAAAGAAGTTATATAAAGTTCTTATTCTGAATATAACTGCTAATGCAAAAATGCAATTTTTCTAACCATCAAAGTAACTTCACATGCACAAAAGTATATCTCATAAAAAAGAACTTGGGAAAATAACTTCAATACTGAAAAATATGCAGAAACCAAGACCAAACACATCAGTCATATCAATAAATATAAATGGGCTAAATTCATTTATTAAAAGAAAAAAGATTTTCCACAAAGAAAAATATCCTATCCCATATAAAAGAGACATTAATAGTGTACAAGCAAAGCCATTTAGATAGATTGAAAGTAAACATTTTAGCAAAGGTCTGTTAATCAAACACAAATGCAGAGAAAGTGGAGATCATAATTAGACAAGACGATTTCAGGTCAGAAAGTATTAAATGAGTCAGAGGCACATTATCATGTAAAGATTGCCATTTGTAATTAACGTACTATTAGTAAAAACTGAGAAGTTTAAAACAATGAATGTTTTTTATAGTTCCTCTTATACTTCCTGAAGATCAGGAATTCTGGGGCCACTTAGCTGGGTGGTTCTGGTTCTGTTCAGGGTCTCTCTTGCTGTTGCAGGAAGCTGGCTGGGGTTACCATCGCTGAAGGCTTCAGTGGAACTGACAGACCCATTTCCAACCTCTGTCATCTGGCTGTTGGGGGAGTGGAAGCGGGAAAGAGAGGCAGAAAGCCCAAGATGAAAGTTGTCACATCTCTTAAAACCTAATCTCAGAAGTAGTATATACCATCATTTTTGCCATATTCTCTTGGCCATAACAACTAACTCCTGTATTAGGGAATAGATACACATGTGAATACCAGGAATACCAGGTTGCAGGACTCATTGCCCATAACCATTGCAGGTATCTATGTACAAAACAGTATAGCACCAACACTCAGATAATGGGGAAAATGAACCACAAATACATTAGTGGTTGTAGTATATGACAAGGGAAAGATGTAATTAAGGATAGAGAAAATTAATGATAATTTTAAAATCTATATTCTAAAAACAGATAATATGCCTTTTAAAAATTAAAATGCCCATAAAATATTCATAAAAATTAGTATTAGTACTACTAAGAAACCTAAAAAATTACAAAAAGCAAAAATAATGTAGGCATTGTAATATTTCCAATACAAAGAAAAATATTTGAGGTGTTGGATATTCTGGTTTTCTTGATTTGATCATTACACATTATAAACGGGTATCAAAATACCAGATATACCCCCAAAGATATGTACAACTAACACATACCAATTTTAGAAAGCAAAGATAGTAAGGACAATATTCTCTGATTATAATAAGTTTAAATTAGAAATTAATACTAAAATCAGAAAACAATAAGTTCCTTCTGATTGGAAATTAAAACAAACAAATAACAATAACAAAAATCTTGGGTGAAAGAGGAAATGTGAATGCAAATTGCAGAATATTTAGAAAATTAATTCTGATGAGAACAGTCCATGTCAGAACCCATGGCTGACAGTTCGAGGAGTGTTCCCAGGCCCATGCTGCTGTGAATGAGTGGTCAAGTCAGATAGAAGGCATGTTTAATATAGCCTGAAGTCTATTAGCAATAAAGTAATGTTTTTGGCCTCCATCTGTTTTACTTTTGGGGGGTTCAGAATTTGGGCAAAGAAGAGAAGTATTATTTGTTGGGCTGCCTCAGCACTCCTAGATGATGCAAGAAGGCAAAGGAAAAATATTAAAGGAATAAAAACTGGGAAGGAGGATATAAAGTTATCACTATTTACAGATGATTACACTCTGGGAAAACCTAAAGAATCCACAGAAAAACTATTGCCAGCAATAAGAAGAGAATTTAATAAAATGGATATGTAAAGTTAACAAACAAGAATTAACTACTTTGATGCCTGGATCTAACCATCTGGAAGGTATAATAAAAGAAAATATCTCCATTTGCGAGAGCAAGGACAATAACAACAACAACAAAAATAAACTGTCTTGCAATAAATTTAAGTCATAGAAGTAAATCCTATGCAAAAATAAAGAAAAAGTTAAAACACTCCTAAAGGACACAAAAGGAGACTTGAATAAATGGAAAGACCATGTTTTTGGCCAGGAAGACTCAACATCATAAAGATGTCAATTCTCCCTAACTTAATTTCTAAATTTAATGCGATCCCAATGAAATACTAACAATCTTATTTTTTAGCTAGACAAGCTGATTCTAAAGTTCATGTGAAAAAATAAAGAAACAAAAACATTCAGGAAAACTCTGAAAAGAAGAGTAATATCAGGGGACTAGCTCTACAAGATATTAAAACATATTAAAAGTCTCAGTAATTGAAACAGTGAGGAACTGATGCGTGAATAGCAAGACAGGCCAATCACCCATAATAGAAAGTACAGAAATAACAGTGAATACACCTATGGGACTTAAGTATATTAAAAAATTGGCCTCTAAAATCAGTGGGAGAAATGATGAACTGTTCAATAAATGTAGTTGGGGTTACCCGTTGGCCATGTGGAAAGAAAGATATGAAGATCACACTTCACACAGGATAAATTCCAAATGAATCAGAGATTGGAAAGCAAAGATAATGCCATAAATATGCTAGAAGAAAACATGAGAAAATCCTTTTACAATCTCGGAATAGGGAACTCCTTCCAAAAGGAGACATTGGATATACAAAAAGAAAAATTACACTGAGTGAAGGAAAACTTTATTCCAGAATACAAAGTCAAAAGTTAACTAATTGGGAAATAATAGTTGATATTCACATTTCACAGAAAGCTTAACTTCCCTCATTTATAAAGTGGCCTTAGAAATCAAAAAGATGAAGAATGAAGAATTCAATAGAAGAAGAGGCAAAGGATATGAAAAAGTGGTTCACAGAAAAAGGTCCTACCACACTCCTAATAATTGGAATGCAGATTATAACTACACCAAAATATCAGTTTTTTTACCTGTTAGAATAATAAAAAGTCTCCAATAGTTTGAAAACATACTCTATTGACAAGGCCAAAGAAATAGAGCTGGTAGAGTAGAGACTGGTATAGTCTCCACTGGGGACAATCTGGCAAAAAAATTCAAATTGCAAATATATATATTCTCTGATCTAACCATTCTACTTCCAAGAATTTACTCTAAGAATGGACATGTGCAGAGTTCTTTGTAACAGCTAGTTTGGGGGCAACCTAAATGCCCATCAATAGGGGAATGGTTAAATAAACATAAATATAAGTATAATTCATGCATTACTTCCATACAAAGAAAACCTATAAATCTGTACAAAACAATGAGAAAGTTCTCAATGTACTACTGACATGGAAAGATCAGCAGGGCATACTGTTAGGTGAAAGATCTAGGTAAATGATATATTATCACTTTTGTAAAAAGGTAGAATAATATACATTTGTATTAGTTTGACTATATATAAAACTCTGTTTACCTATTTAGAAGTCAGATGGGGGAACATATGTGAGACTTTTTTTTAACACCTTTTTATTTTGCCTTATATGAAATGTGTTGCCTGTTTGATATGGTTTGTATATTTGTCCCCTCCAAATCTCTGGTTGAAATTTGATCCCCAATGTTGGAGAAGGGGCCTGGTGAGACTTGTTTGCATCATTGAGTGGATTCCTCATGAAGGGCTTGATGCCTCCCTCCTGGGAACAAGTGAGTTCTCAATCTGTAGGTTCCCACGGGAGTTGATTATCAAAAAGAGCCAGGCACTTCTCTTTCTCTCTCTCTCTTTCTCTCATTCCTGCTGTCTTACCACGTGATCTGCTCATGCCAGATGCTGGTGCCATGCTTCTTATACAGTCTGCAGAACTGTGAGCCAAAGAAACCTCTCTTCTTCATAAATTAGCCAGCCTCAGGTATTCCTTTATACCAAAGCAAAACAGAGCAATATACTATACAGTGAATTAAATCCTTTAATGCAATTTTTAAATATCTCACACACAGGATTAGATAAACAGCAATGGATCAGAAGAAAGCCTAGAAACAAAACCCAGCTTATAGAGAAACTTTTAACGTGCCAGAGATGACATTCTAGATACCCAGTGGCAAAAGGACAGACAGTTCAATCTGTTGTGCTGGGCCAACTGTTATCTACATGGAAAAAGTAAAATTGGATAGCCATCTCTCACGTTGCACAAAAATTAATTCTAGAATTAATACAAAAAATAAGGAAAACAAAAACTTAAACTTTTTTAGAAGAACACTTAGGAGAACATCTTCATGACCTCATTGTGTGAAAGGCTTTCTTAAACAATTTACATACACACACCAGAAACACAAACGAGGGTGGAAAAAATTCGATAGGTTGGCGTTCATTAAAATGGAAACATTTAAATCCATCAAAAGATGCTATAAACAATGTAAAAAGAGAAATTACAGAATATATAAAAAGAGATATAAGGCAATTAGATAATACAAAGGACACCACAAAAATAGTCACAGTATACCAAGAGTCAATTTACAGAAGAGAAAACCTGAATGGCTCGCTCATATTTGAAACAGTGCTCAGTTGCATTTCTATATACTGAAAATCAGATTTAAATCACACTGTGATTATATTATGCTCATACTGGATTTGCAAAAATGTAAAAACCTGACAATTTCGTGTGTTAGAGTATGGAGCCATGTGAGCCTTCCTGCAGAGGGGAGTGTAAATTTGTGAAAGTACATTGAAAAACAAATTTGGTAATGCCTGATAAAGATACAGACCCATTTCATATATATATATAAAAAATATGTATATATGTGCATGTATATGTGAAATTCTTACACAGGGAGGCATACGTAGGAATTTTCCTTGCAGCATTGTTTGAAAGAGTAAAAAAAAAAGTACATGCAACCTAAGTGTTCACGAATAAGTTATGGTCTAACTCTACACTAGAAGGTACTATATGCAGTGAAAATAAAAACCCACAGCTGCACCGATCAATGGGGGGAATCTCACAAACACGGTATTGAAGAAAAAATGAAACGAAAAGCAAATTGCAGGATACACAATTTGATAACATTTGTATAACATTTAAAGGCAGGAAAAATAATACTACATACCATTTCTGTGAATATACCATATAATTAGAGCATTAAGGCATGAGTGGAATGATGACATCCTATCAGGGCATGAGGTTACCTCTACCAGGGGCAGGGAAGCCCTGGGCTGGGGTAGGTCCTTAGCGGTCCTCACCTGGTGTTCACATTGTTTTTATTCTCATCAGGATGGTGGGTATGTGGGCGCTCACTTTCTCACTCTGTACTTTCTGATGTCAGACATAGTTTATGATTGCAAAAAACTAAATTTTTCTTTTCAACAGTAACTAACTAGAAACTAGAGTAAGAGTTCCTCTTTTTCATAGTAACAATAGAAATTATAAAGTATCTAGCAATTAACTTATTAAGTAAGAATGGATCAAAAGCTTCATGAAGAAAAATGGAAAATTTTATTAAAAAGAAGACTTTAATAAAAGAACAGTTAGAAACAACATACTGGTGGAAGGCACAGTTGTTAATTCTCCCCCAAATTAATCTAGAAACTCAATTTAGTATCAAATGGAATTTCCCCCTTTCCTCCCCTTCACCCAGTTCTTTGATGATGACAACTGATGCTTTGGTGGTTCACAAACATTTCTGAAGCACCGAGCACAGTGCCTCATGCACAGCAAACATGATTAAACGGGAGTGGTCATGGCAGTTCAATCCACCGCCCTGTGATGTGGCCTCCTGCACTTCGACTTTGTTGGGGACTTCTAAAAGGTCAAGGTCCCGTGAATGTTAGCAGGATAATCCACAAAACACTTGTTCATCAAAGGTGTGTGAAGTAGCCACGTGAGGGGCTATCATTTTCAATTTAAGAAAAGGAAAATGAGACGTAAATAGGAAAAAAAGCATCTTTCTCAAGTGGCACAACAGGTCCCTTGGGCTGAGAAAGAGAAGCAAGGAAGGTTGTGGAAGGGACTGATGGGGAAGAAAGCTGGGAAGGGACAGAAAGGAGAGAAGGGAGGGCACGGGGGCCACTGAGGAGGTGAGACAGTTTGCACCTATCAGCTGGCGAGCTCATGACATAACAGAGCATCACTCTCCCTCACTCACCACGGGGGACACTGCCACCTTCTCTTCTGGGTGAATATACATGTCAGTCTCATTTTCCCCGTGCAGTGGGGTTCTTTGGCCAGTTGGGCATTTCCGACTCTGACCACATCCCTCTGCACTTTCATGGAAAACCACAGAAATACAGTGTCAGTTCCTGGGAGTTTCTGTGAAAGGAAGATTATTTGTGACATATGTTAAAGGTGGCTGAGGAAGACTTTGTACACACGGGACTACTGCAATGGGGGCTTTGTGGTAGGAGGGAGGGATTGGGCTCAACTCTGAAAACAACGAGGGTAAAGTGGGGATTTGTAGCCAGGGAGCATGGTAGGGGCCAGTAGGTGGAAAATTACTAAGGGAAGAAAGATCAGCGGTAAGAGGGATTCTGGCTAAACCGACTTGACAGGATTCTTGCTGCAGCTAGGACAGCGTGATAGGATATTTAGGGTGGAATTCGATCAGCTACCAGGAGTGAGGGATTGATTTTCATTGAACTGATCCAACAGGGTTCTTCCTAAAACTAGAAAGTAGGACACTTGGTTTCCCATCCAGGTTCTGGATTCTATGTTGTTTAATCTTGACAATAACTTTGTGAGGTTGGCATTACTAATTCCCATTTGCAGAAGAGGAACGTGAGGCTCAGAGAGGTGAATTAATGTGGCAAGGTAACACAGCGAGGGAGTGAGGCCAATGGGAATGGAGTCAGAGTCAAACCTTGAGGCTTTTTGCTCACAAAACTAGCTTTCCGTTACTATCCTGTGGTTCCTCATGCTGGAATTACATGGCAGAGAATCAGTATTTTAGAAATATTGTCAAAAAAGAGGGGTTCAGAATTCAGGGGCAAAGTCTGGAGCCAGGCAGGCAATGATGGCATCCTGAAGCAGAGCGTCGAGGCCGCGCAAGGAAGTGATCTAGCCCAGGCTGCAGCCTCCAGGCTGTGGACATCTTAGGACAGGGGATTATCTGGCCTTGTCTCCACTTTCTTCTCCTAAGTTGTTCAAGTCCATGGCTCATGGAGCTCTCTGGAAAATCAGTTCTTCATGTCTAGGGCCATTTCCCCCACATCCCAGCCGGGACCACTTGGGATGTGGGCCTCAGCACATGGCTTGGCTGCTGACCGTAGCCTCAGGCATGGACACCTGTGATCCCCACACCAGACTCCTCTTATAAAGCAGGAGTGAATGTCTTCAGGAGGTGAAGATGGAAACATTTTAGAGGAATGGTGACAAGGGGGCTGCCTCCAGGCTCTGGGTATAACCTGCCCGGAGTTGGACAGGATCATACCTAGGTGAGCCAGGTCTGGAGACTGTGAAAATCATCCTGTCCAGCCCTTGCTCCCCCAAGCGTGTTCCTGGCTCTTGTGCCACACAGGAGTGTGTGTGTGTGTGCGTGCGTACAGTGGATATGTGTGCTCAAGAAGGGTATGTACAGGTGATGTTTGCCATGTGGAGTGCCTTCACTCTTCCTTATCCTCTTGCATGAATTCACTAAATTGAGTTCAATCCAGTAGGGAAAGCCAAAGCCCTCCCATGGATCCCCATACCTCTGGGATAACTGCTGAGTTCCTCTGTAGACTGCACTGACCCTCCTGGACCTTGGGGCCTTAGGGCCTCTTGGTCTCTTCTCTGGCTCTTCCTAATAGAGACCCGCTACTCCCTTTCCCAGGTGCTTGCCTCTCAGAAGGCAGCAGGCTTATTTACCTTTGGGCTTTTGCACATCGTGTCCCTCTGCCTGTGATGCCCCCCACCTCATGTCTGACCCACACAGTCCAAAGCCACTTCCTCCAAGAATTCCTACTGACCTGACCAGATTGTGTTAAATGCACTGACCTCTGCCTTGGAAGCTTCCCACATTCACCCTAGCCCTTGCCCACTGTAATGCCCTTTTTCTGTGCCTATTATTTCTTCTCCTAGACTGCAACCTCCTTGTGGGAAGTGAATCTAATCTAAGTGGGTGGGTGTTTCTAGAGCCTATGGACTGGCACAGTGTAGGTGTGTGGTGAATGTTTGAGGAATGAATGAATGAATGACAGTGTTGAGTTTATGAATTCTGTCCTTGGGCTCCTGCTGCTGCCTGGATTGGAATCCTAGTGACTGCATTTACTGTGCTTGATTGTGGGCAAGTGACTCATCTTCCTGTGCCTCAATTTTCTCATCTGTGAAATGGGGCTAAGTAGGAATGCTACCTTATGGGGTGGTTATGAAGGTGCAGTCAGTTAATACATGAAAAGCTCTTAAAGTGGTGCATGGTACATGGTAAGTGGCACAGTAAATATCAGTTATAATAATTATTATAACTGAATCATTTGCTCATTTTTTCAATCATCATTCATTTTTTTTGCATAAGAAAATTCATGTACTATAATTGCTGTACCAGGCATTCGGATGGGCACTGGAGTCTAAAATATAAATACGACAGCCTTTGTCCTCAATATGGGTTGCGATCAGGGTAGACAGAAGTGGATAGTGGTAACTACATGCTCAGGGAGGGATGCCCAGTGCTGAAAGGGGCCAGTAGACAAAGAGCCCTGGCCCTTCCCTTCCCAGAGCTCACTGAGGATGAAGAACCACTGGAAATAAGGGCTGGGCCTGGGAGGCTCATGGGGTCTGGGAGCCTCTACTTGGCCTCCATGGAGAGCTGAGCCCTCAAATCCAGGATCTTTGGTTTTTCATTGACTAATGCTACATTTCATTGAACAGAAGCTTCCTGTTAAATCAAAACAGATGAGGTTTTAAAAATAATTCTAATTGATTCCATCCCTAGAGTTCAAATCGGTAGCTCTTGGACCCAGCCAAGAGAGAGAAAAGCTGCATGTGTGTGTGGGTGCGTTGT
Source organism: Galagoides demidoff (assembly GCA_963574575.1). Classification (NCBI taxonomy): domain Eukaryota; kingdom Metazoa; phylum Chordata; class Mammalia; order Primates; family Galagidae; genus Galagoides; species Galagoides demidoff. The sequence continues at coordinate 75,159 of CAUYQV010088042.1, forward strand.
GCGTATGGATAGATTATACTGATGGTCACTTTTCAGACATGTACAGTAACCTGTCCTGCTGCTAGACATCAACACCCCTAAGAAATAAGCATCATCATTAGCACCATTTTAAAATAAAGAGATGGACACTCAGAGGGGTGGAGCAACTTGCCCAAAGTCAGGGCTTGATCAGTGTTCCGTTTCCACTTTAGATCTTCAATTCCTAGCAAAACAGAGGGCAGGATTAGGAGGGAAGGAGACCAACAGAGTGAGAGAGTTACTGGGCCTGTTTGACCAGGCAAGAACCTGAGAGAGGCATGCGATGACAAAAAATAACAAATAAATAAATAACACAGTGTTATGTCATCTAGTGAATCACCTGCCATGCACCAGAAACTGCCAGTGATGACTTAACAGACATCAAATTCTCACATATTTTAAACATTAATTATTAAACATTATTATTTTTTTCTTTTCTTTCTTTTTTTTTTTTTTTTTGAGATAGATTCTCACTATGTTACCTTTGGTAGAGTGACATGGCATCACAACTCACAACAACCTCAAACTCTTGGGCTCAACCAATTCTCTTGCCTCAGTCACCCGAGAGCTGGGACTACAGGTGCCCGCCACAAAGCCCAGCTATTTTTTGTTGCAGTTGTCACTATTGTTCAGCTGGCCCGGGCTGGGTTCGAATCCACCGGCCTCAGTGTATGTGGCTGGCACTGTAACCACTGTACTTTGGGCGCCGAGCCAAGGTCAACATTATTTATCACCATTTTTCAGATAAGAAATTGAAATTCAGAGAACTTTTAAAAACTCCTCCAAGGTCACACTGCTAATAAGTGTTTCTTACTCCCAAGCCCTGTTTCTTTAAGGAAATTACATGCACATGTACGGTGGCACAGGGGTATGAATTATGCCTGTTTCTTCAGAATATTGCATTTAGTTCTCATACTATGGAGTGTGGGCAGCTCCATTACTTTATCCATTTGATCACCCAACACTCTGGGCCTAGCCCTGTTTTGGAGTGGAGAGACAGACAAAATCTCTGCTCGCTAGAGACAGACAATGTGCTATCTCTGTGAATGAAGATACCAGGAGGGCTCCCGTTGGTTGGGGATTGGTTACTGCCTATTAGTAGGTAGATTTAGGAAGGGAGAAGCATTTACAAAGCTAAGAAAGAGCTGACCAGGTGATGTTCTGGGGAGAAGCATTCTAAGCAGATGGGGAAGTTAATGGAAAGGTCCTGGGGCTGGAACATACTTGGTGTGTTGAAGGACCAGAATGAAGGGCAGATTGAGATGACAAGTGTTTGGATTAGGTAGGGCTTTGTGGACCAGTGCAGGGAAGTTGGATTATGTTCTGACTGTACCGAGCAGCCAATGGAGGGTTTTAAGCAAGGGAGTAGTTTGATTTGATCTACATTTATAAAGGTGGCTGTTCCTACAGAGTGGAGAACTCGTGGGGATGAGGTGGGCAATATCAAAGTAGAGCAGTCTATCCAGAGAGAAAGATGGCAGCAACTTGACTGAGACCTGTTGGCAATAGAGATTAAGAGAGGTAGACAGGTTTGGGGTGTTTTCTGAGAACAGTGCTTTCCAATGGATCAGAAGAGGGGCAGGAGGGACAGAGGAATCAAAGATGATCCTCGAGTGAGCAGCCTGGTGAAGGGTGGAGCCATTCGCTGAGATGCAGGAAGACTGGGGAGGAGTGGGATTTGGGGCTAAATCACGCACTGGACAGACATGTAGAAGATGCCAAGTCAATGCATCTAGACTTCATGCCTGTGAGTTTAGATTTTGGAGTCATCAGCATAGAGACAATACTGAAAGCCAAAAGACCATCTAAAGGAGAATGAAGGACAAAATTAAAATGAGCCTATCCATGAGTCGGCCTTGGCCCTCTTTCAAACTAGAAAGTACAAAGTCCAGCCTCATGTGGATGTTTCGGGGTAACCATGGGGAAAGCAACGGAGGTTTCAGGAAGGAGACCAGTGTCTGATATCAGCTCTGCTATTTCCACCATTTCCCAACTTCTGTGAAAGGTCTTCATTGAGCCTCAGTTTGTTCAGCTGAACAATGGAACAAAAATGCTCCCTGGAGAATGGGATGAGCTGATGACTGTGACAATCTGGGTGCAAAGGGCTGTATTGTTGCTTTGGCATGAATTGGAAAGGAAACAAGATGGTTCAGACAATTTAATGTTCTGGTTTGAAACTGGTTTTGCTGCAGATTTCTATACATGATGCTAATTATGGAGTCCATCTAACTTCAAATCATCCTTAAAGTACCTCCTTTCGAGATGTTCTCTGGTTGGTCCAGGGCAGAGATCACCCACTGATACGCTCACCTACAGCTGCTCCCTGGGGTGTAGGAGCAGCCTGGGGAGGATGGGCTTAACCTGATTGTCAAGTATGGGAAAAGGCACTGGGCTTGAGCTGCTCAACTGCTCCCTCTTTTAGGGAGGGGCTTGCTCTCAGGAAGACTCCTACCTGCCAGTCCTATGTGCATCTTTCACGTGGTGGGCCAAACCTGCAGCCTGTGGGCCTTCACTTTCCCTTCACTCCTTTGTCTCCCTCCCTGACAATGCTAGTGAGACATAGTTAGTGTTTCTGTGCCTCTCAAAGTTCGTGTATTGCCCCTGTGTCCTCTCTGTGCAGGCTCTGGGGTAGACTCTGGGGAAATGGGACAAAATTCCCATGAGAAACAATTGGGGACAGATCTGAGAGGGGACCTAGCCCAGCGTGGAGGGTGTCACCAGAATCTTCCCAGTGGTCGGGGTTTAGTGGATGGAGACAGCCGGGGCACACCACCCAGACCCCTCCTCTGGGCTCTAACCTCTCAGGTCTAAGCTGCAAGCAGACATCACCACTGGAGACTCACTAAGCCCACCATCCTCCCCTACACTCAGAGGACATTCTTCACCCCTTTCTGCCCCCTCCTTCTAGACTGTAGGTGCTGTGAGGCTAGGGAGGGTGCCAGACTCACATTTGTTTCCTTATCACAGAATATAAAGTTAATGTGGAACTGGCCTATTGGATGTGGGAACCCAGACCACAGCCCCGAAACTGCAGGGCCCATAGACAGAAGGGGACCCAGGCAGCCTGGCAGGTCCCCTCAGTGGGGCATAGGGAGGCACTTGGGTTGGGCCCAGTTCTGTTGTGGATGGTTCTTACCTATGGCTCAAGGGCTTTCTGAGAAGGAGGAAAGGGCTACTTGCCGTTTACTCTGAATTCTGGCCCCTGAGTGCCATTTACATGGGGAAATTGTAAATGGGAAAGATAAACGTTGGAAAATTAGGCACTGACCCATGGGCTCACCAGTGGGACAGGGAAATCCGAGCCGAGCTCATGGAAAAACTATAACCAGAGCAGTCTGGGCTGCGTTGTCCCAGAAAAGCAGATGGGGGCAGCCATAAAACATGACCCCTTTGAGCTGCCAGGCCAAGCTGCACACTATTTTTAGATGCCAGTATTATTTTAAAACATTCCTCCTCCTTTAAATGCTGCCCTCTGACCTTGCGGGCAGTGTGATTGGGGCAAGTCACTTAACTTCCCTGGGCTTCCACCTCCCCATCTGTGGAATGGGGTTATCTCCCTCCCTCCTCATCATCCAGTGAGCATCTACTAGAACTCTGATGTTTCTGATTCCCACCTTCACTTCCACTATAGGCCCTAATCTGACTAAGGGACCATGTGGAATTTGTTTCTGAGTGTGTCACAGTCAGTCCAGTGCCCAGATGGACTATCGTGCAATTATCTCATTCCTGCATGGGGTCCAGTTCTCATCCTAACTCCCAGACATCATGTTCTCTAGAATAGGTGAAGACTTTAAAAATTGTTGTCCAAATCCCCATTTTGCAGATGGAGAAACTGAGCTCCAAAGAAAGGCAGATTCGGGACTGATTGTGGTCTTCTGACTCTGAGGCCAAGACTCTGCCCAGCCCGTGGTCTGCCTTCCAGAGCCTGGAGTGCCCTGGGCAGGAAGGGAGGGAACTGGGTCTGGTGGTCCTTGGATCTCATTCTTTGGGATTCAGTCAGTCTCTCGAGGGACCCCTTTGCATCTCATTTCCTCCCATCCATTTTAAGGGCAAGTTGCCTCTAAAACAGCCAAAATTAAGTCATTTATAGCTGACTTAATGGGAGTTTGGAGCGGGTTATGAAAATGTGTGGTTGGGGGGTTTTTCTTTTTCCATTTCTCTTTTGACTTTCTCTTCCAAGAGCTAAACTGGAATTGTCTGGAGCCCAGACAACTCCCCCGAAATGAACACCAGCAAAGGGCCAGTTGTGGAAAGCAGTGGGAGCACCATTCAGAGAGGCATTTCCGGGAAAGACTGGGTCAGGACAGGCACCCTTGGAGGAGGAGCCTTGCCATTCCACATCTGCAGCCGCAGAAACTTCTCTGAGAAGTTTCTTAAGAAGAAAGAGAAGATGTGGAAGAAGGCGAGGAAAAGACAATCGGGGAGAGAGTGGGAAAGGAGCCCCACAGGAGCAGGGAGGGGCCGGGACCAAGACAGCGCGCTGCTGGTGCGGCCCCTGCTGCAAAGCGTGCTGGACCGTGAGCCTCTTCTGACCCCTGCGTCCTCATCCCCCAAAGGCAGAGGCTGGCCCTGGGCTTGTCTAAATGATTGTCAGGCCATGGAGATTATGGGATGTGATAGTGTCCTGTAAAGGTCCAACAAAGAAAGGGAAGGGTTTTGGACATCACTGTTGTTATTCCCCAAGGCCAGTTAAGCTTGGCCCAGGGTCCCGAGAGGGTCACAACATAGGGAGAGGCTGGCCTGAGCCACCACAGACTCCCTGAGTGGGCACCTTGCTCAGGCCTAGTCCTACAGATCCACTGTCCAGGAGAATTACTGACCTACCCTCCCATGTACAGAACCAGCAGGCACAGCACTCCTCAGCGTGTGGCATCTCACAGAGCAGGCAGGGCAGAGACCATTTATATTCCCTATGTGGTAACTTGCTCAAAGCCATATAGTTACTAGGTGGCAGAGGCCGGTCTGGAGCCCAGACTTGCAAAGGCCAGAATTCTGGCCACTGGACCTCTTGCCTCCCTAAAAGATGAATATTGGGAGGTTGCAGCCTGTAGCAACCAAGCTGGCATCACTTGATGGCACTTACTGATGTCCTGACATTTACTTTGTGCCAGGCGCTCTCCGAAGTGCTTCACAAGTAAAGAAAGGCACTTTAGTCCTCACATCAACTCCAGCAAATAGATGCTATTATCATCCCAGAGAGGGTAAGTAACTTGCCTGGGCTCACACAGTCAGGAAGTGGTAGAGCTGGGGTTTGAACACAGGTAATCTGGCTCCAGACTCCAGGTTCTTAAACAGCAGCTGTATGTAAATTTTCAGTTTCCTAGAATAAAGTGACATGTGATAACTATCTTATGCTTTCCTGACATCGGATCTTGGCAGGTAGGTCAGATCCCCAGGTTCATGGTGGGAAGGCAGCACCTCCGAGTCCCAGCACGAGGCTTGTTTTAAGTCTCCTTTGGTACTGGAGGACCTCACGTGTCGGGAGCCAGTTGACAAAAGCCCCGCCTCCCAGCTCCTCAGACTCTATACGTGGCACCACCACCTGCCCAGTTCTGAGAGCCAGAAGCCTGGGCATCATCCCTCGTCTCCTGTCCCTTTGCTCTCCTCCCATGACCAACCTGTCTGCATGTCCCATCAATTCAGAACCAGGATACACCCAAGTCTGTCCACCTCTCCCTGAGTCTCCTGCTGCCACCTCTGAGTCACAGCTTCTAGGACGTCTCTCTGCTTCTCCTTTACCCCCTACAATCCACTGTCCACACAGCTGCTTCAGAGATTTTTTTAAAATGTAAATCAAATCATCTCATTCTTCACCTTAAAAACTCTTCATTGCACTTAAATAAAATCCTGATTTCTGATGATGGGTTGAAGATCCTGGGTGACCCAGCCTGTTGACCTCAGCAGCTTCACGTGTGCTGTTTGCCACTCACTCAACCAACCGGACTGGCATCTCTTCATTCCTGCTGCAGACCAAGCGACTTTCCTCCTCAAGGCCTTTGCACATGCCATTCCATTGACCCACAACAGTTATGTCCCATTTCCCCTGACATTAACTCCTCCCAAACGTCCCCTCCTCAGGGGCCACCCTCTTGGTTTCCTTCATATCACTTGTTAGGACTGGAATTCTTTTAGTTAGTCGTCTAATTTTTTTAACCTCTCCCTTTAGAATAGTGGTTCTCAACCTGTGCATCACAACCCGCAGGAACTGTATTAAAGGGTTGCGGCATTAGGAAGATTGAGAACCACTGCTTTAGCATACAAAATCTACAAAGAGAAGGTTGGTGTCTGTCTGGTTTCTATTTGAATCTCCATCATCAAGGCACATACATGGGAGATATTAGGAAGCACCGTTGGGGACCACATGGGTAAATGAATCTTAGATAACTAAAAGGGCATCTATGGAAGCCGGAGGCCCATTATAAATGTTTCTCCTTGCCAATTACCGTCTCCCCCTGCCCACCACTGGCCTGTCTTCTCACTCACAGGAGCTCCTCTCCTCCCTCAAGTCCCTTGGCATGTTCACCGTGTTACCTGCCCTGGTCTACTCGCTGCCGCCTGGTCTATTCATCAGCATCTGTTAATACTCATGGCGGAGGGCCCACTGAGCAACTCCCCCTGTACCAGCCTTTGAATTAATGCTTACTGCTCCCCACTGCCCCACAATGTAGGTGCTATCACCATCCTCACATCAAGGCAGTGCCTGCTCTGAGCTTCCTGATTTGGGAAGCCACGGAGGAGAGTGGCCTCCCCTCTGCTGGCTGGAGTGGGGGGTGACCTTGCCTTGAAGGATGAGTAGTCTGGATTGAGGAGGTGAGGAGGACATTCCAGAAGGAGAGAACAGCATTTAGAATGGCTGCAAGAGGGGGAAATGCTTAGCAGGGCAAGGGGTGCCGAGAGTGGAGGTGTGGTGTGGGGAGCCTAGCAGAAAGGCTGGGTCTCGCCAGTGTCATCTGCATGGCCATGTCAGTAGCACCATCAGGAAGGAATGGGGGTGTCTCTGAACTTGGAAATTGGGGCCAGAGAGTCTGGTGAGTTTGAGTTCTTAGTTCTGAGGCTCGTGCAGCATCAACTTTCCAGGGTGCACTTAGGGACAGCACCGGCCCCCACCCTTCCCAGGGTTGGCTGACAGGGATCTCCTCGGGATGGGTGACAGTGCGAGGTGAGGAGAAATGTATACCCTGGTGTGGTGGCTGTGAGGGCTCTGTGAGTGCACATGGAATGTGTGGGCCTGTGTGCATGGTGGGGGTCTGTGGGCATGGTGGGGGTCTGTGGGTGAGGGTGCCAGCCTGTGACATGTGGGTCTGCGTGTGTGTGCATGTGTACATGTGCTTTGAGGGGCGTGTTGCATGCCCAGCTCTGTGCACATGTGTGTCGGAGCATGTTGGCAGGTGGGTGTGTGAGTATGTGTGGTGTACGTGAGGTCTGTGGGTGTGGGCTGCCTGTGCACAGACTCTACCCTCAGCTGGTATTAAACACTCCTTGGACGGCTCACTGGGTAAACATTCAATAATGTAATTTGGAAACCCCATCCCCAGGGCCCCGCTGTGTGGCCGGGCAGCTGGCGGGTGGTGGCTGGATTAAGATATTAGCGCATTAATGCCATATCAAAGCCTAGCACCTTTAGCTGCGGGAGTGCCCGCTGACAGCCCCACCGTGCCCAGGGCTTTGGGGCGGCCGCCCCCGCTGCATCTCTCTTGGAATCACAAGGAGGCCTTGTGTTCAGAGCCTGCTCTGAGAACTCCAGGGCTCTGCAGACATGAGCTCATGCCTGCTGGTCTTTTGGGAGGAGGTGGGTGGCCTGCCCCAACACTGGGCCTCATCCCCACCACAGGGGCCAGGCCAGGGGAGGAGTGGAAGCTGGGCTTCTCGTCCCCTGATCTTTTGACCTGGCCGAAGTAGGTGTTTATGTGTTTGTTGAATGAGTGAATGAATGCATCTCTTTCAATGAATTTTCTTAAAATTCCTCAATGAGCCAAGTCCCTCTCACCTTGATATTCCTAGTGCTTGGTATACCATTGGTGTATTAGATGGACAGACTGCTGGCAGAGAGAGGATCAGACTAGAAGTCAGGAGACTTGATTTTGAGGCCTGACTCTTGCCTTTAATCTGCTTGGTGGAGCTAGGGGTAGCCTTTTACTTGCCTGGGGATACCTGGTTCAGTGAGTTTGATTCTAGGCTTTTAGTGCTGGACTCTAGGTGGTAGCTGGTCTAATTCCTTTTCCACGGGAACTGAACACTTGGAAGGTTTGTCTATTTACCCAAGCCTGCCCCATTAGGAAGCAAAGCATTTTCTGACAATTAGGCTGCTAAACAATGACCACTATTGTCAGCAGAAACAGTGATAGTAGCAACAGGATTAGTGACAGTATTAAAAACTACCTTTGGTGAAGGTGTCAGTGCATGCGGGGAGTTAAGTGGTCTATAGGTTGTGTCTTGTCCATCCCATAAAAACCATATTCTCACATAAAGCTCAGAAAGGGACAGTTTTTTGCCCTAGGTCACAGCACTGATAAGCCAAGGAGCCTATGTGTAGACCGGAATGGACTTATTCACCATGGTTGATAGTGTGATTCCTAAACGTGCTGGGCTCCTTTTTTTGGTGTCTGAGCAGCGGCTGGGAGCCCCTTCAGGGGAGCTTTAGAGGGGTCCTGGCTGGGGCAAGATGAAGGGGTCAGATATTGGACCTGATGACTTGTGAATCTACTGTTCTATTCCTGGAAGAGTTTTTGTCTGCTGTGCTCTATCTGCACATCAAAGAGTTTAAAGACTTACGCAGACTTCTACCAGGCGTGATGACGGTTTGCTCCTCTGACCTTGAAGGGGGCAATGGCCCAAATAAGAAGACTGTCCTGGGGCCCAAGCCCACATTCCAGGCAGAGGAGGAGTCATGTCCAACTAAATGGAAAGGGCACCCTCTCTGCTTTACAGGACCCTTGCTTCTTGGAATCTTAGTTTTGCAGAGTTGAGGAGCTTCCATGGAGATTACTAGTTTGAGGCTTGCCCATTGTTACAGAGCAAATTATTAATAATAAAAGTAGAGTTATTATTAATAATAAATAATAGACTATGCAATTACTTTACCAATTTTTTTTTTAAATTTCAGATTGATATGAGGGTACAAATGTTTAGGTTAGATTGTTTTAAATTCTAAGATAAAGTTCAAGTTGTAGTTGAGCACCTCACCCAGGAGGTGTGCTGGTCAGCCTCACATTGTGCACATTAGGTGAGATCCTGCCAATTGCCATCCCTCCTACCCACTTCCTTCTCTCTCATCTCCCCTCCCTCTCACTAGACTATACTTGTGTTTTTCTTTCATGTGGGTGTGTAGTTATTTACATACTGCTTTCATATTAGTATTGAGTACATTGGATAATTTTTTTTCCATTCTTGGGATTCTTTACTAGAAGAATGTGTTTCGACTCTACCCAGGTAAACACAAAAGCTGTAAAGTCTCCATCTTTTCTTATGGCTGAATAGTATTCCACCTCATTTATATACCAGTGAACACGAGATTCCTGACCTCGCAGGAGAAAGCCACAAAACCCCAGTTTTCCAATTTGTTTTTACATCACTCAGCTCAATGTACTTCAGCTCAGCTCAGCTTAACTCAGCATAGTGGACTCAGCTCATTCCTCTCAACGCAAACGTTGAAGTCAGCCAACTAAACCCAGCTGAAATTAATGCGGGAGACAGAACTCAACCCAGACTGATTAGTCAACTTCTCGACTCATCACACCTCAAGTCAAGTTCCGACAGAGGACAACATGAGCAGAGATATGGAGGCAAGATATCCAGTGGGGAGGGGGCATAGTAAGCTGGGTGGAGCAGCATAATGGGAGGGGTTTGGGGGCTTTCACTGGGGCTGTCATGACTACCTTCCCCCTACCTTCCCTCTGCCTGGTCAGCTCCCTGAGTTGCAAGCAGAGCAACTCCTGCTTGACCTCTGCTGGGCTCCAGGTCTGCTGGCCACAACCTCTCTCACTCAGGCCTTCACTGAGGAGACACTGAAGTTCCCCATAACTGGGAAAAATCTGGAAGATGAAGTTGCCTTATTACCAGGAGCTTCAGAAAGAAAAGAAATAAGTGTCCTAGAGTGAGCTGGGGACCACCACCCCACCATGCATGGCTTTGGTCTTGGCCACACTATCTGTTAGCTGTGTGTGTGGCCTGGGGCAGGGCACTTTGCCTCTGTGGACTCCGTCTCCACACCTGTTTAGTGGAGCCCTTGCATGTTTTTGTGAAGGTCTTATGCAGTAACTTAAACTTGGCTTTAAGGACAGTGCCTTGCACCCAGCAGCTGATGACACAGAGGAGCCCTACCTCGTCTCCTACTAAAAGCTCAGACTCTAGGTATGGAGAACGACAATCTCAGCAACTGGCCCAGCCCTGCTACTTACACCAACCACGTGATCTTAGAACAACTACCCCCCATCCCAGCGGCGCTTTTCTCAAGTCAAACCAACTCTGCATTTATCTTACAGCACTGACAGAATAGTTGCAATCGCTAAACATAGATCCTGGCACTTAGCAAACATTCATTAAATGCTTTTACTATGACCCACCTCCTCCCATCCTAGATGTCAATTGAAAAAATGAAAAGGCTCATTTTCCTCTGCTCTGGGCCTCCCCTTCTCCACCTGTAAAGTGGGTATGCCCAGCACACTTGAAGGCACCTGATATTCTAGGATTTCTGGGTTGTGTTGGCCTTGTATCTCAGGCAAGTAAAGGTGAGGGCACATAGGGCTGGAGGCAGTTTTCTGATCTGCTGGGGTGAGGCGCAGCACATCCCTGAACCACAACTCCTGTAGGGCCCAAGGAGCCCCTGCCCCTCTCCCTTCTGCCCTCCCCCAGGGCTACCATGGGAACCGTGCAGGCCACTGCATAGCAGCTTGTGATAAATATGCATGAACAAGCTGTGGCTGCAGCCCCTCCTCAAGTCCATTTGGGGCACCTCAGTGAGCTAATTGAGGGCAGCCATTGTCCCGGTGCTCCCAGCGCCTGGGCCCCATTTTCACATTCAAGTGCCTGGCCTCGGTTTAAAGTGGCTGAGTGGCGGGTGCTATTTTATTCAACAAAAGCCCCTTGAGAGGATGGACAGAGAACTCTGTGGGCCAGCCCATTGCCTGAGCCCATTCTTGTCCCGGGCCAGGGAAGGGGGAGCCACACCAGACCACCTGATGGCAATTGAGGCGGAGATGGCAGTCTGGGCACAATGGGTGCTCAAGGGGCCGTCCAGCCGCTGGGATGAATAGAGGGGACGCTTTCCCTTCAACCCTGCATTAGAACCCGGTATAATTTCCCCATGAATGGGGTGGTGTGGGGTGGGCTCTCCAAGATGAGAAGGGGAAGAGGGTAAAGCCAGAGTCTCTTTGAAATGCACCCAAAAGGCCCTGCTACTTTCCTCTGCTCCACTGCCGGGAAAATGTCCACTTAGCTTAATGATAGTGCAAGTGGCCTTCACGAAGGGTGGAGAACTTCAGGACCATAGATGGGCAGGGACCGTGCAGTCAAGAATTCAAGTCAGGCCCACCCAGCTCCCATCAGAGGGGGCTCTTAGCTAAAAAATGAAGAGGAAGAGAACAGAGACCCTCCCCAACACACGCACATGCACACACGAAGTGTTGGTCTTTCCAAATTCAGGGGCCAAGGCCAGTGTCCATGGAAGCCATCTCTGTCAGCTATGAAGTGTCACTGGTAAGGAGGAGAGGGACTGTCCACTTCATGTGTCCCTGTACAGATAGCACTCATGTGAAGGGGCGGCAGAGCTGGGTCCTAGCAGGTGCTAGCTCCCTCCCCGGTGCTTCACAGATACCACAAGCCATGGGGCAGGGATCCGTTTTGTGGTGAAGAGGCTGAGCTCAGAAAGCAGAAGCCTTGGAAGTGTCAGTCTAGCTGTGAACCTCACCAGGCAATGGTCAGGGCCAAGGACAGAACCTTGGAGAACTGAATTTGTGGAGAAAACAGAAAACGAAGTGGCCTGGGAAGAGGACAGGGGAGGACTGGGGCGAGCAGAAACCAAGAACAGAGAAAATTTCAAGAAAGAGGGAGTCGCCAGTAGCATCAAATTCAGCAGAACTCAGGCAAGGTGAGGACAGAAAAGTGTCTGTCCATCAGGTTTAGCACGAGGAGGTCCCCAGGGGCCTTGGGGAGTGCTGGCACTGAGGCTCAGGGATGACTTATCCAAAGTGACAGAGTGACATCTGGCAAAGATGCAATTAGAATCCAGAGGTGCCTGGCCTAAACCACTACTCTCCACTGTTTCAGGGTTTGGAGGAGAGACAGTCTGAGGACCATCCCTTTCCGCCAGCCACTCACCTGGTATGGGAATAAGTCTAGAGGAGGGCAAAACTGAGGAGAGAGGTAATGGAGAGCTGGAAGGGCTTCTAGGAGGAGGTGGCTTGTGGGGATGGCATGGTTGAGAATGGTATTCTCACTCTCAGGCATAGCATGGGAAAGAGAAAGAAGTGACTCTGATGACAGAGAACTGAAGGGCCAGATAGGAAACGGTGATCTGCAAGGACTACCACCGTACAGCTTGCCCAAGTGCTGGTAGGAAAATTCTGGCTTGGTCATGGTCAAGTCTCTTTCTTCTCTGACATCTTGCCATCTTCTTCCTCTCTGTCTTCCTCCCTTCCTCCTCTCTTTACTCCTTTCTTCATCCAGCCACTGTGTCAAGTTCTATCCCCGGCACTTGGGTCAAAGACGTGAATCAGAGTCCTTGTTCTTGAGGGTGTTACAATATGGAGGGCAGGAAATATGTCGTAGGAAAAGGATGTCAATAGAAATTGTTATGCAAGGGAGTGTTGTTCAATTTCCTACAGGAACAGGGAGCTCACTGCCCAATGAGTTCACTTTCTAATCGGGCATAGGCATATCCCTGGCCTGGAGAGGGTGTGGCTTTTCCAAGAACATATGGTACTTTTACACCTGAGTTAGGACCTGGGCTCTTGTGGTTCCTTTAAGCTGAGCAAGGTCTGGCGGTATTGAGGCTTTGTCTTCTAGTTCCCACCTATTGGGCAGTGGCTGCATAGAGGGTAGCCTTGAATGCTGATGCCTCCATTCCCCTGGAAGGGACTGCTGACGACCCTTAGAAACTTAGGAACTCTAATAATTTGGAGCATATTACTGCTGCCTCTGATTTCATCCAGCCATGTTTTCATGGGTGGTCAACGTCCCTGCCAGCCTTGGACTCCTGTCCTCCCTCTGCCACTGCTTTTCATGTGACCTTGTCTAAGTCACTCACCTCTTGGTGCCTTACCTTCCTCAATTAAATGAGACCTCTGGACTCTCAGGGTAACCTGTCACTCTTCTCTGCATATTTTGAGGCCAAAATATGGACTAGACCAATGATAATTTGTAACAAAAATCCCACAGGTGGGAGATTTAAGGAATTTCTCATACAAATCTCAAAGGTTAGAAAATAAACTCCAGAGAGAGGGGGAAATTGAGAATGTTTTGGAGAAGCAAATGAGGCAGTGAGGGTGAGCAGAGAGTGTAGTTTCCCTACATTGTAGAGTTGTTACAGGCCAGAAAAAGTGGCCATGATCTGTGTATGTTTCCTGGGGGCTGGGATAAGGTGGGTACTCGGCAAGCAGATGCCAGTCCTGCACAGGGAAGAGCTCAGGAATCAGAGCTCTCCATTGTGGAGCTAAATCCCTTCAGGTAGTGAGGTCCCCATCAAGAGAGGTGTGCAAGCAGGGAGTGGTGCCTCCGGGGAGGCTAGAAAGAGACTGAATAAGTTATCTCCACATTCCTTTTGTTAGATTCTAGAATCCTTTCAGTCATTGAGAGTGTTTTGGATTTGCCAAGTGGAATGAAACCACCTGGAACTGCTTGGCAAATAAGTGCCAGGCGAAAGGCCACCCACTGTGTCAAGCTGGGAATAACGACCATGAGGGAGCCGTGGCAGACCACAACTTTGGCAAGACCAGATTATTCCATCACAACTGACAGGCGTTGCTAGGGTAGAAGAACCTTGGTGGCTGTTCAAAAGAAACTAGGCCACTGGGATTTATGGCAGTGCAGAGGGGTGGTCCTGGGAATGGTTGGGTCCCTGTCACCCACAGGTGAGGCCTGACCAAGTGAGTGAGATGTGTGTGCTCAGAATGGCCCCTGCCTGACCATCAGCTGGTCAGTCAGCAAGTATTTATTGAGCAACTATGATGTGCTGGGCCCTGGGCCAGGAGCTGAGGTTACCACAGGGAACAGGGTCTGGCAGGCAGGCACATGATTGCAATAATACTGGGTAACCCTTCCACAGTGCTCACTTTCTGCCAGCCCTACTTAAATCCTGGTATTAGTCAGGTTAGGACCAATAGGCTGCAGAAACAAATAGCCTCCCATCTCCCTTACCCTTGCCCCGCAAGTCTTAGCAGGTTAAAACCATAAAGACTTCCTCTGGTTTGTGGCACGTATCACACCAGTCAGCAGGGACGCTGGGCATGCCCCACTCTGTCAGAGACCAGGCTGAGGCCAAGGCAGGGCAAGGGAACATGGCAGGTGTCTGTTAAGCTCCCTCTTGAAGTGGCATGATGACTTGGCACACATTTCACTGGCCAAAGCAATTCACATGACCCTTGCTTGACTTTAAAGGCTGAGGGTGGAGGACCGGTCCTCACATATTCCCAAAGAAGAGGAGAACCAGGATGCTCATCAACAGCCCCAGGACTACCTCAGGACTGCGTGTCCACTATGAATTTAAACCTCACCAGACTTAAACCTACTGGGGTAGATAATTTTATTATCTCCCTTTTACTGATGAGGAAACTGGGGTGTAGGGAGTTGAGGGACTGTGCTAAGGATACAGAGCTGGTAAATGCAGAGCGGGGCTGTGCACTGGGTGGACCATGCCCTTACCTGTCATGCCTCACTGCCACACATAGAAGTGGTAGAGAAAAATGGTTGCAGTGGGCAAGGGAAGGGCAAAGGAAGGGAAGCTTCTCACAGAGGACTACTGCCCGGTATGGAGGTGGGGGCCGAGGATGACGTTTGAGGAAATGACCTTTGTCCTGAGCCAGGAGTGATAAGGATGTGTGCTGCCTGGGTGAGGGGGAACGAGGGGGCCTCCCGGGCTAAGTGACGAGTAGCCGTGCTGGCCCAGGGAGCACATCATGCTGCCTCCCTCTTGTGCTGAAGAGTCAGGACTCTGGGGTGGAGGTGCTGGGTCAGTAAGGAACAAGGAGCCATTATCAGGAGGTCATTTGAAGTGACTTAGGGGAGCTGGAGGTGAGGGCTGGGAGAGCACAAAGATGGCCCCAGTCTGGGGACATCAGGGAGGGCTTTCTGGAGGAGGTGGCATCTCAGCTGGATGAAGGGATAGGCGAGGATAAGCACATTCTTGTCAGAGAGAACAACAGAAACAAAAGCCAGGAAGAAGGAGGGGCATGGAGGGGCATGGAGGGGCATGGAGGGCCCAGGGGAGTGTGGCTGGCCCACTTAGCTGGGGCTGTGTGTGGGAGGCAAGGCCTGGTGAAAACAACACTTGCAGGGGGTGGGGTGTGTCTCTGCTTCTCTTCATTTTGGATGCTCAAATGTGGTCTCACAGGAAGAAGAAGGACTGTCCTCCCTGAGATGTTGACTGAGAACCTGCTGTGTGCCTAGCCTTGGGCTGGGGCTCTCCCACGCTGTCTCCTGGGCGGAATCCCTGTCCTTCTGGGCTGGGATCTTATCCAACTTCTTTGTGGAGCTGCTGCCTGGACTCTACAAATGTCTGGCCATGTCTGCCTTTGGGCAACCAGGAGTGCCACACTGCCCTTCCTGTTGTCTGTCTGTGAGGGTCACCAGACCTTTACCTTGGCAGGCAAGCTAGGATCACACCCAGTGTTTCATCATGGAGCAAAGCCTGGGTCCTCAAGAGGGCAGCGTGTCCACACCCTGTCTCTGGCTGGGGCAGCCTGTGCTTCAAGCTGCACGCATGCCTGCTTCCAGGCCCAGGCCGTTGCCAGTCCCCTTCCTGGCATAGCTTTAGCTTGACCCTGTGCCCTATGAGTGTGGGGCAACATGTGTACCAGGAAAAGGAGACAGTACAAGTCAACTCAGTTTAACTGTACATCTCACCTGTTCTCTGGCCCTGCCTATGAACCCACAACTGTTTAGTGGCCACCTTCACCCCTGTGTCCTCCCTGAAGCTTACTCACGTAATGTGTCCAGAGGAAACCCAATCCTCGTGAAGGTATATGGGTCACCTGGGTGGGAAAACTCAGAGGCACTCAACCTGTTTTCCATCCAGCACTCAGTCACCAAATCCTGTGCATTCAGCCTTCAAAGCAGTCTTGAACTCATCCCTCCATCTCCAAGCCCTCTGCTCCACCTGGGCTCAGGCTGTCAGCATTTCTCTTACGGAATCTGACTCTTAACTGGTCTCCATATGTCCCATCAGAGCCAAGAAGACCCTTCTAACATGGAGATTTAATCGTGACATCATTATAATCATCTCCTGCTTGAAATTCTTCGGTGCTTCCCTGTTGACCCGAGGATAAAGTCCAAACTCATCAGCTTGGCATCTGGGGCTCTGTACCAACTCCCAGACTGCCCTATACTCCTACCCCAAATTGGCCAACCCCCTCATTCTCCTCTTCATTAAGCCATTTTTCTCCTTCTGGACTTGACTCCAGCCACTTCTCATCCTGGAAGCCTTCTCAGATCACCCACATTCAGAGATTCCTCCCATTTCTGCCAGCTTTCGTGTATTTTAAATGGATTTAGCGATTCACGCCTCCCTCCCTCTGTCTTCATCCTTCTTCAACAGATATTTTTGGCCAGCTAGACAGTAAAGGCTGGTGACTGACTGCCTGAAGAAATGTTTCTGATTCTTTATGGGGCAGGAATCCAGGAGAGTTTCCCAGAGGAGGTAAAGACTGAACCAAGTCTTTAAAAAGAGGTTAACATCTTCTAGGACAGGGGAGTTTCAGGTAGGAGGACCAGCATATCCAAAGCTGGAAAGTGCAGAAAACATTCAGAAGTGCTTGTGCATGTGTAGAGTGTGGGGGACAGTGGCTTACACCTGGGGGTGGGGTGATTAAGCTCGGGCCAGAACACGGAGACTCTTCCAGGCCTTAGTCTTGACTACAGAGTGGAATGTGTTAAGCATCACCTAAGCTTGGTTGGGCCCAAGATGACCGTAGCTGCAGCGTGCAGAGTCAGCTGTTGTAGTAATTCATGTGATTGGACACAATCTCTCTCTCAGGTGAGAGGCATTTAGGAGGTATACCTGGCAAGTCTCAGGTGACTGAGAGGATGCAGGAACAAGTGGGAGGAGGGAGAAGGAAGAGACTGTTGTAGAAACCCAAGGCCTTTGGGCTCCGACCATAGTCCACAGGGGGCTTCCACTGAGTGCCTGGACACTGTCCCTGGGGCTCTCAGTTTGCAGCCCTCGATATTGCTTACACTAAACAGATCCCATATCTTTTTTTTTTTTTTCTCGAACCCCATATCTTATCTGGCCCTGGAGGTTTCCCCAAGGGCCTTGCATGCCAGAGCACCTTGGATGTGTGGAGTCTGGGCACTCAGCATATATGACCTTGTCTGCTCCTAGAGATGTTGGGGTTGAGGTGGCAGGAGCCCATGTCTTGATGACCAGAGGGACCAAGATACAAGAAAGGCTGAGCTCTACCGAGGGATTAGAGGGTAGAGAGTGGATCGGTGTCAGATGTGACAAGATCCCTTGAGCTATTACCACATGCCAATCGCTGTGCTAGTTACTGGGGAGTCAACTCAACACACACCTCTGCCCTTGGAGAGCACCCGGCTCTGATAGGTAAAATATACTAAGGGGTCTTTGCCTTCGAGCCTCCCTGAGTTGGTAAAGGAGGCCAGAAGATGAGTGAGAGGGCAAAGGGAAGTCGAGGGCAGCCGTGGCTTTGGCCTTGCACAGGTCTCTCTTCAAGGCTGCAGACTCTGGCTGACTTCTGACTGCCAGGGGGTTGTAGTCATCAGCTCCAGGGGCATGTCTTTCTTGCTCTCCCTATCAGAGCCTTCCTTCCCCTCACTCAGCCTCCGGGCTCCCAGCCACTCCTGGTCCGCTCTGCCACTGGGATCTTCACCTGTTTCTCCCATTCATATATTCATTCATTTATTCATTCAACAAATTCTGATTATCTTTCCCTCTGGCCACTTGAGCAGGCACAGGGGGTAGGTACCAAAGTATTCAAGCCTCCATTTTCATAGAACTCATGGTATAAGAAAGAACAGATGATAAATCAGTAGTTCTAACAGTGTGGTATGGCCAAATCTAGGGGGCCTCAGAGGTGAGGCTGTACCAGAGTGGAGAATTCAGAGCCAGTTTCTCAGGGATGTTTGAGTTGAGACCCAAGGATGGACCAATGTCACCTAAGTGTCAAAGATGAGTGTTTCAGGAAGGGAAAGGCCCAGGGTAACAGAGGGCATGGACCGGGGCATTATCATCTCTTTCTGAGCACATGAGAGGGGTGCCCTCCCTGGCCTTCTCGTGGTTGGATGGTTGTACAGGACTGGTTCTGGCCAATGAGTTCTGAGCAGAAGTGATGCGTGCCATTTCCAGGCTCAAGCATTTAATTTCCAATGTGAAACCTCCCAAGGCAGCCTTTCCTTCCAACACAATGACCACTGCCTTTCAAGGTGGCATTTGCCTCAATGGCCCAGGCTCCTGAGTGACCATGACCAGGAGAGTCCCCCATCAGCCCTCAATGGCCATAGAGTGTGAGTGAGAAACATCACTGTTCTAAGCTTCTGAAAGTTCTGAGAAGTCAGTACCACAATGTAACCTCCCCCAACTTGATGAACGCAGTGATGAGGTGGGGAGCCTTTCCTGTGGATACTTAATGAAAGGGTTTTGAGCATAGAAAGACCAGGTAAGGCTTGCATTTTAGAAGGATGGCTTTGGCTGCTGGGTGGAGGGTGAGAGGGGTGGGTGGGGGTCTGGAGATCAGTCTGGAACATGCTACGGTGACCCAAGCGGGGCATGGTGGGGCTTGAAATGGAGTATGATAGTTAGGATGGAGACATGAGAAAGGAACTGAGGAGTCTGTGGAAGGACAGATAGGACTTCAGGTCTTGGGAACTGGATATGGGAGGAGAAGGCGAGAGAAGTGTCAGGGACACTCCCTGGTTTCTGGGTGAGTCACCTGGTGGATGGAGGAGGCTTCCCTGAGATAGGGGACACTGAGGAAGAACCACTTTAGCAGGGTGGAGAGCTCTGGGTGGATGTGTTGGATCTCAGAGTGTGTGAGACATCAAGGAGAGAGTGTTTAGCAGGTAGTTGGGTACATGAGTTCCACTCAGGAGAGAGATGGGCTACTGGGAGGGCTGGGGGCCAAAGCATAGGGTGGGAGCCTAAGCCAGCTCCAGGGTCACTGACTCCCCAGGATGCACCACCCCATATTCCTCCGTGTATTGGGGGTAGAGACTCCCACCCAGAAGCTCTCTTTGTCCAGGGGTGGGGGCCTCCCTGCTCCCCTGAGGGTACCCACAGTCCCCGGAGGCTCAGGGGTCTGTGTCGGTTGCACTGGTCCCACTATTTCCTCTTCAGCAGGTCAGAACACCCAGGGCTGGAGGCGAGCTCAGCATTCAGCCTCTTCCATACTCATGAGGGAGGCAGGAAGGCTCTAAAGCTCCTCCAGCTCTTTGCTGCTAAGGATCTAGCTTTGCAGACCTCTTGGCAGTCCGATGGTCAGATCTTCAGATCCTAATACTCTAAGTCGATACCATGACCCATCGTAGACTCCAGCGGTCGAACAGTTTCAGCCTTGCCCATGCTGGCTCCATTGTGAGCTTATGTGCCTCGTGTGTGAGTGAGCTCATCTCTCAGCAGGTTCCCCATGTGTGGCAGATGCCACCTTTGCTGACTCAGTCCCCAAAGTGCCAGGAGTCCTCTGGAGAAGGTGGGTGATTACAAAGTCAGGCTTCGCGTGGGGCCTTGGCTGCCTGAGCTTCAGCCTTTTCCAAGCCTCTGAATCTGGAAGGCACCAAGAAACGAAAGGATCTTTGCAAGTAACTGTTTTGCAGCAGTTTCTTCTCTAGAGCAGCCAAGGCTGGGTAAGAGAGAGCCTAGAATTTGACCTGAGGCTGTTTTCCTGGGAGGAGGTGGCCGGAGCTTCCGAGGGAGAGGGCAGTGGTGTGGGCTGGGATGCTGGCCCTGGGCCCCTGCTGTCCTCCAAGTCTCCATCTGGTGTTTGGGCCGTATTAATGATTTAAGGAACAATTATTGTAAGGCCGAGTTTCTTTTTATAAACGCCAGTGTTCCATCCTGCAATGAGTTCCAGATGGTGGGAGCTCTCGGTGAGGGAGCTGGCTCCTCCAGGGATGGCCTTCCCCCTCCAGAGTGACAGCGGCGCGGGGACGAGCCAGCGTCTCCTCGACACTCCGGCCTTTACAAGTTACCCGACCCCTTTCCAGTTTGTTTAAAACCTTTTTCTTTTTCCGTGCAGATGTTCCTCCGGGTGAGCAATCTTTATAGTTTTGAAAAGATTATATCAGTTTTCCATGATATTGTGTTACTGTGTTTCTTGGGCTCCCCCCACTTTAATAGCACCAGAAAGGCCAAGTCCTTCATCAGACATTACTAATGGAATGCGGAGAGGGAGGCTGCAAAGCCGGGAGCACTAAGCCCCGGGCTCAGAGTAATGCACAAGGAAAACAGACTTCCAAGGGACTCCTTCCAGAGGCGGCTGTTATGGTCAGAAAGCTGAGAAATCTGCTTGGGCCGTGCATTTTTCGATGATTATCAAAGGTGTTAAAATAGAGACAGAGGCACATGTTTGGCTCGAGGGTGGGAGAGGCCGCTGCACAGTTTTGCAAGCTTCAGCTGTCTTGAATCAAAACTATCACTTTGATACTGGAAAATTATTATGAAAATGTTAGTTTTGGGCCTTGGAGCACTAAGCAAAGATTGCTTGGAAGGCTGGGGGCTCTTCATTTAGCATTTGTGTCAGGTCCAAAAATAACCTCTCCCAACTGTTGGATTTCACCTTTATCCGGGCTTAGATGCGGCTCCATCCTGCCCCGCAGCTCCCCAAGTAAGGGACCCACAGAAATAGGAGGGGGCTGGAGGCCACCTAGTCTTCAAGCTCAGCAAAGATGGGGGGGTTGGGGAGCTCAGGGAAAGCTTCCCGCGAAGCTCCAGGCATTGGGAGAGAAAAGCAATCTGTACAGTGAGAGAAGGCAGCAAAGGGAAATGGACATTTTCTGAGGGTCTATTCCAGGCGTCCTCAAACTATGGCCCGCGGGCACATGCGGCCTACCAGGTGTTTTTGCCACCGTTGCCTGTCCTGCTTAGCAGCTGACTTGTCCCAGGGCCCGCAATCCGGCCCTCCAACGATCTGAGGGACAGTGAACTGGCCCCCTGTTTAAAAAGTTTGAGGACCCCTGGTATTCTATTTATTCCACGGCAGGAACCAGCCTTCTGTTCTATAGGTGAGGCTTAGAATGGTCATGTCCACCCAGGACACCTAGTGAAAGAGATGAGGGTCAACCTGCACTTATCAACCATGTTGGCCAAGAGAAGGGGAGAGGGCAGAGTGGAAGGGGAGACTAGGAGCCAGTGGGCCTGGGGCACAGGAATGGAGACCCAGGATCATCTGGGTTGCAATACAAGGCGGTGGGGCTGGGTCAGCCATGACCCTGGAGACGGCTGGTCGAGGAGGACTTTATTCTGTTAGACCCTGGAGGATTTAAACAACCACTGTTCAAATTCCAAATTAATTTTTTTCATGCTGTAAGTCCCTTTGCTGGGCTTTCTTCCCAGAAAGGAAAGGGAAGAGATCTAGACATCTACTGACCTCCTCCTGTGTGCCAGGCTCTGGGAAAAGGAGACAGGGAAGACACAGGCCCTGCCCTCACAAGGCTCCTAGCCCACCAGGAGAGGGAGAGAAGGATAGGGCTGCAGGAGCTCAGAGGAGAACCTCTTACCTGAGATTGGCAGAGGCTTCCAGGAGGAGGACTGGGTGTCTGCACTGAGCTCTGGAAGACTGGGAAGAGATGGCTGAACTGAGCCTCTGAGGCTGGCAGCAGCATTCAGGCAGAGGGGATGGTGAGCAGGCCAGTGATCCTGCAGCTCCAAAGGCCCAGCAAGAGCAGCCCTGAGGGTAACATAGTTGTGGAAGTTGCTGAGTCTGGATTTTGCCAACAGGCACCTCAGAGAAACAAGGGGATCACTGCCCCTGCAAACACCAAGCTACTGAGATTACACTGAGGTGGGGTCTGTGGCCCTTGCTGGGAAGGACCCTCAGGGGAGGTGGGGAGGTACTGGGAGCTTTTTCCTGACAATGATGATGTCAGGAGTTGGGCAGGAGTTGCTCAGAAAGGAAGGTGGGCTGCAATCGTGACAGGTGTATTCTAGGGCAGAGCAAGTAGATGTGTAGTGGGGATGTGGCCCCAGGAAGGGCTGAGGCCAGTGAGGACAGTCGTCGTGGTAGCCATCAGTGTTTGCACAGTTGTCAGTTGTCAGTGTGGTATTCTCAGATGTGTCACTCTTTTCATTCCAATTCACCCCCAGACCTTCTGTTCCTGGGACAAATTTTGGCATCTGTGCTCTTTTGTTGTGACTTCTGCCTATAAAATCTCCCTCCTCCACCCCAACATCTCATCTCCATCTTTGAGACTATCCATTCCTGCAGGGTAGGTTCTTCACAGAGCGTTCATTCTTAGGAATAATCAGATCTAGTTTGGGATCAGAGGACAGGTGAGTGGAGCCAAGTCCCACTGATTTTCTGCATAATGCATGGTGAGCTCACTCACCTCCCTGCGCCTGGGATTCCTTAACTGGACCAGGGAATTGAGGATCCCTGTCTTATCAGCCTCACTTCCCAAGGGCCGGAAGGACCAAATGAGGTCAAGGATGGTGGTAAACATATTATATTTGTGTGTGTGTTTTAGGGTTCAGTTCCAGTTGATTTTATTTCCTTCTCAAAAAAAGTTATTTACAGAAGGTATATATCAACAATCTGACAGGCAGTGAACTTGACATGATTAGCTGGCATGACTTTTTTGTTATTCCCCCAAATATTGTGTTTGTGGCCTTGAATTTTAAGACAAATATTCTACGTGACATTTACAGCAAAAAGGTATCTTGTAGCTTTAGCTCGTAAACCACATCTTTTTTGCACTTTCTTAATAAACACATTATAATTTTTAAAGAGACAGCCCTGGGCTGGAAAGGACTTGCTAACATCCTGCCCCTGGCCCTTACAGGCCATGTGACTTTGGGTCAATCTCTTTAGAGCCTCAGATCCTGGACGTTCTTGCAGCTAGACACAAGGAAGTTTTACCCATGATCTGAGCCTCCTATTGGAGCGATCTTTTAAAGCTGTAAGTACAGAATTGTGTGGAGCTCCTGCTAGACATACTGAGGGGGCTTCCCCTTGCCTGCCCCACGGTGCCCTGCCTTGTCCGTTCTCTATTTCTCCAGCCTTATCTCATGCCACTTCTTCTTTGCTTTTTGCTGGCTGTCTACAAGGAGCACACGAGTGGAGCACTGCCCTGCCTTGGGGCCTTGGCACATTCTTTTCTTGTGCATGCAGCCTCTGCCTCAAACCCTTCCTCTGGCTTCAGAATCCAGGCCTAGCTTAGACAGCATTTCTACAGAGACACCTCCTTCACCCCTGCTGCCTTTATGCACATGGGCCTAGCATGTCATTTTTAAAGCATTAACCTATTTGCAAAGGTATATTTATTAGTGTATAGGCTTGTTTTGCTTGTCTATCATGTCTGTTTGGTTCATGGTCATATTCCCAGCACCTAGTCCAATGGTTGGCCCAGGATAAATGCACTGTATTTGTCCGACTGACAGAATTAACTATCCAGTGAACTAGGAGGTTATTATTAATGTGTCCTTGTTGCTAATAAGCAAACTGAGGTTCAAAGAGGAGCAGTAGTTGCCTGACTTCTCATAGCCAGAGAGGTGTTCAGGCATTAATAAATCTTGAGGACCTGGTCTAGGAACTAAGAGGAATGGGGAAATAATGGAGGTGGGGGACTGTCCTCAGACAATCTGTGGCCTTATCTTACGGCCCCCCAGCGTCTCCACACTGGGCAGTGGGGGCTGAACTTGGTGGGCAGCCTGAAGCTCCCCCGTGTTCCGGCTGCCTACAGGTGCAACCCACATGAGCAGGTGAAAATGCAGAGGTGCTGACAGCTCGCAAGCCTGCACGCCCGGGGGCATCTGGTTTGGATTTGGTCAGAGTTTTTACTAGTTGTTTTAGAGACACTTAAGCCTGCACATTACACCTTGAGCCCACCACACAGCTCCTCCAGGGCCTCGTCCAGCCACCCAGGGGCAGGGAAAGGGCATCCCACAGACCAGCCACAGGGAAAATAAGAGGTCCTTGCCAAGGCTGTATTGGGGACCAGGCAATCGGCAATTGCTCCTGGCCTCTCACAGTGCTGTAGACTGTGCCACCAAGAGATGTGTTAGGGACACGCAGAGTCTGGTCTCCACGCCTGTGAGGCTTCTGCCATTTTATCCCAGTGTCCATTCCAGCATCCTCTCCCTCCCAGTGCCCTGCTATGCCCTGGACACCCTGACATATTCATCTTCTGTGAATACCTCCCATGTTCTGGCCTCTGTGCCTTTGCTTATGTGCTTGACCCTGCCAGGAGTGACCTTATTGATGTGGAACTCACATCACGAACTCTCTATCAGTCTGGCCTTGTGCAGAGGGCAGAACCAGGACAAGGCAGGGAGGTTGATTCCAGCTCATCAGCTAACTCTGCCCACTAGAGCCACACAACATGGAAGTGACTTGCCCAACTTTGTCTAGGGCCTAAGAAATCTTCCGTTGGCAGAAAAGGGGGCCAGTCAAAGTGGCCTGCCTCCAGCTGTGGCCTTTCCTTACCCTGTAAGGGGGGCCTCTGCCCTTGATCTTTATTTCAGATCAGGTTCATGCCTCACCAGACCACCTTCCACTTGCCCCTGTTCTCATTCTTTAGGCCGGTTTCCTTTCCCTGGCACGTGTTCTTGTTGCCTCCCCTCACGCCCTGACATTGAATTGGAAACTTCTTTCCTCCAGTGAACTTAAAGTTTGCCCACCACACAGGGTGTCCTGGCCTGGTTGAACACAGTATGAGGTACAGAGTCTTCCAATGACCTGCGTTGGTTCTATGTAGCCCTAAGGTTCCGAGGTTTTGTGACTCTAGATTTTATTTACCTATGTCTTGCAAGTCTATTATTTGATATTGTCCACGATTTCAAGATACTAAGAATTCATGAAACTGTGGTTTATAGAATTTATAGACTTCTTTGATTCTAGACTGTCCTGTATTTGCAAGATTCCAACGTCCAACCTAGGGCCTGATACCTTGCATGTGTTCAATAAATGTTTGCCTATGTGATGCTTACTCTGAGAGTCTGTGTATTTCTGAATTCCAGGACTCCCCAAGTCTGTGGTTGGTTGCATCCAGTGCCATCAGCATCAACAGAGACCAAGCGTTCCACTTTCCTTGATCATTGAGAAGACAGCTTAGAAGAGGTTGCAATAAGCTGGTGTTGGGGATGGGGATGGGGTGGGGGCGGCATGTCACAGGGTGCAGTTTCCCCTCCAGCTCATTTCCTCTGTTTAGATGTGGGGGGTTGGATGGAGTCTTGGGGTCATTTTCCCCTGCGGCAGGTTTGTATACTTCAGAGGATGTGGGTGGCAGGAGTTGGCGTTGATGGCCCAGCAACACACATGCTCATCCTCTATAGCCTGTGTCTTAGGTGGGGAGGAAGCCAATGAGCTGCAGGCCTTGGGATAGCCTCTAGGTATCCTGAGTCCTGTGAGAGCTCTTGTAGAAGGGCACGGGCACCTTCAGGGCCTTCAGCTCCCTCACAGGAAGGAATCACCCAGGAGGCATTTGAGAACAAAGGAAAGGGACTTTCTGTGCTTTCCCCAGGGAAAAAACACAAGTGACATCCATGCTGTCCTTTTATTCTTATGCATCAAAGGTGAGCCTGCCCCACATAGCTCAAATTTCCTCTTATGCACAAGGTGCATCTGATATGGTTTGAGGCAGAGGGTGCAGGGTGATGGGCAGGACCCATCTCTGGGGAAGACTCCCCTGGAGCAAGAGTGATGGGTCAGCATCCTGAGAACAACAGAGGGAGCCTGCCTGGTACTCATGGCAGAAACCATTGGGAGGAAGAGTCTAGCTTGAAAATCTAACCTCCTATTACGTATAGAGCAATGGTTCTCAACCTTCCTAATGCTGAGACCCTTTAATATAGTTCCTGTGGGTCGTGACCCACATGTTGAGAACTGCTGGTATAGAGAGTATATAAGAGGCTACAGAAGCTTTTGAAGGAAAGTTGGTCACCTGGAAGTCTGTGATCAAATTCAGGATGCCAGAGTGAAAAGGAGATAATTAAGGGCAACATCCTTTGTTGTACATGTGGGGAAATTGAGCCCCCAAAGAGGAAAGGGCTGAAATATGGGGTGATTGCAGAGCTGAAACCAAGATGGTTTCAGACCACTTTTACCTTTTTTTATTGTTAATAGCACATTTTTTGTCTCTCCCGGCCTCTGGAATAGAGTGATTGTAAGTAGCAAACCTTTAGCGAAAGAGGGACTTGGGTTCAAGGACCAGCTAGATGGACAGAGGGTCTTGGGCAAGTTACTCATTCCAAGCTTTGGTTTCTCATGTGTAAAGTGGTAATGATTAAGACCACTACAGAAGCTTCCATGTTCCCCACTTCCCAAACTCTTTGGGGCAGAAGACTTTTTAAATGTTTGATCTGTTGCTGACCAGTAATGTTTTTGTGAAATGCAGTCAACGTTATCACAGCAAAGGCAACTACCTATAAACATTCCTCACCACTTTCTTTCAATTTCTGTGAATTCTTCACAAACTGGTAACCAGCTGGCCCAGGCCCACGGTGCACAGTTGGAGAGGTTGACCTAGGCTGTGTGTACTCATGTATTTCTTGAGTAAGTTCAAGGCAGAGGAATGAATCAGCATGAATCACAATATTATTGTGTATTAAGCACCTGCTCAGGGCCTGGTGGGCTACACACATTCCGCCTGCCTGGGTGGCAGGGTGACCTCATTCTTCAGGCTTCTCTCTGCTTCCATGTTCCATCCCCCTGAGGGAAATGCTCTGGATGATGGTCATGTTCTGTTCTCTGCTCTGGACTTGGCCCTGCAAGGGTTATTCAGGCAGAGAAAATGAACATTTCCTTTTGCTACTTGAGAAAATACCTTCTCGTGGCCCTGGTGAGAAGCTCTGGTCCCTATGTGCACAGATGGCTCTGGCCAGGTCCCTCCCCAACCTCCTCCAGCGAGGGAACCCCACCTTCAAGGGGACCCTTAGGTGCTCAACTCTTGGATGATCGGGCATAAGGCTAAATCTATGTCTTGCTCCGCCATCCTGAGTGCACACTGGAAGGGAGATTTATGGCAGTAATCTGAGGGAAGGGAGAGTTTATCTCCTAAAGGAAAACTTTGGGAAGCCTCTGCTTGAGACCCAGACCTCACAAGGTTCTCATTAAAGACCTATTAGTCAAATTAATTCCCGACATGACGTTGGTCTCCTTTAGACAAACATCTCTGACTTCCAAACAGGCTCTTGGGAGCCAGGACTAGATTGCCTGACATCTATTGATACCTAATTGGGGAAATGGCTGACAAGATGTTGGGCTGTGTGATGCTGGGGGGCCAAGTGCTGGAAAATCAGGAGGGTTGGTTTTCCCTGCTTGGCAGGTATTCAGCTCATAAACCCTAGGGCACCCTTTCTCTGCAAGGTGATTGATGCCATGAGTTTGTTGATTACATACATGATTAAAGATCTAATAGAGCTCTTGCTGTTGTCTGCTGAGCCATCAGGCTGCTCATCTGTGTGTCTCCACCAGCAGACCAGGGCCCAGTGTTCAGCAGTTGCTCAAGAGTGGGCCAGAAAGGGTCAGTGTCAGCAGCCCATAGGCAAAGCAACATAGTCCCTGCCCTCAAGAGAGCAGCAGCCATTGAGTGGGTGCACACATTAACAGGGATATAGCAACAAATGCTGTGGCCAGGTGAATGTGGAGCTTTGAGAGCTTGGGAGGGTGTGAGAGTGCCGAGATGTGCATCAAAGGCAGGGGCCATGCTCTGCATCGTGCTGCCTCAAGCATCAAGCAGTCGGGCATTGTTCCAGTTGGGGAGATGAGCCACGCTGAGCCATTTACAGTCCTTTGGCACCCGCTTCATTCCTCAGTAACAGGCACCTATTTGTGAGGCCTTGGATCAGACTCAGGGCTCAGTTATGATAAGGATTGGGACTCAGCCTATTAAAAGGATTAAGGTTCAGATTGCAACTGGGTCCAACTGGAGTTGGGCGTAGGGCTTAGGTCCAGGTCTCAGCTTGCCAGCCAAGAATAGGGCTGGGTCTCTAAGGGAATGATCAGGATTAGGGCTCAGACAGTAGCCAGGGTCAAGGCACCATCTATTTTCCCTTCTGAAAACTCTTGGAGGCAGGACCAGTCTTACATCTCTCTTCTCATAATTTTGCTGCACAGAGAGATCTTAGACAGTTTACTAAATTGAATTCTGCTGATTTAAATCGAGAACGATCACATTCTTCTGCGGTAAAGGAAAGAAAGGGCATTTTCTGAGTGATCCATATGGAGAGCTGCCCCACAGTCTTGGTAGGTAGTGATTTTCTCATTACTAGAGGCATGCAAGCACTGTGCTCACAGGCCTGCATCCAGCTGAGGGAACAGGGGATTCCTGCTTTGACAGGGGAGGAGCCACAGTGCAGAGGGTTGGATTGTGGGCACCGGCTTCTGGACACCAACCAGAATGTCAGTCTACACAGAGACCAGCTGCCTAAGTCCCAGCCAGGGGCCAGTCCCAAGCTTCGGATTGTTCCCCATGTCTTCAGCTTGCCGAGGTCAGCCTCATCCATCAACAATGCTGCCTGTCACCAGTGCTCCGACAGGCCTCTGGCCACCAGGGTCTGCTGCTTGGTGAAAGCCCTTATTAAAATTAATCTCATTTTTACGACGGCACCATCTATCTTCTGTCCAGTGGGAACTTGGGGGTCACTATATTTTTGTTTACTGTCAGGCTACTTCCTTTGGCCATAAATTGCTTTCCTTCCCAGCTGAGTAGGAGCCCTAGAGAACAACTCAATTCTGCTTTTTTTTTTTTTTCTATAAAGCCAGCCATGCTTGGGGCTGTCTCATTTCTCTGGCCTCTGCTGCCCCCTCCATCTGCTCTCCATCTAAGGAGTCTGAAGATTTCAGCTTTTCCTGTCTCTAGGTGGCAGCCACCCACACGCCATCCTCTGTTCCCCTCTGTTTCTGGTCTAGAGAGTCTGTTTTTTCCTGCAAGTTCAAGAGAGATGAGCTGAGCATTTGTCATGAGTAGAGTCTTGTCCTAAGGGAACCAGGGAGAATGGTCCCACAGGAGAGCCCAGGAAGGTAGGCAGTGGCGCTATTCCTTCTGCCTAAAGTGCTCTTTCTCCAACTACCCTCTTCCAGGGAACTCCTACTCATCCTTCAAAACCTAGCTTCTGTTTTGCCTGCTCTGGGAAGCCTGGTCCTCTTCTAAGTCTGAGTTAGCTGTTATATCCTCTGGGTTTATACAGAAGACATCCTTTTATTATAGCATTCTCTTATTATTTTGTGATTATCTCCTTATGCATTATTCCATGAAAGTGGAGAACATTTCTGATTTAGTTTCCAAGGGGTGCCATAACAAAGTAACACAAACTAGGTCAGTTAAAACAACAGAAATTTATTCTTTCACAGGTTTGGAGTCTAGACATCTGCGATCAAGGTGTTGGCAAAGCCCTGGTCTTTCTGAAGCTTCTGGTGACCCCAGGCATTCCTTGGATTGTGGCAGCATCACTGTGCCTCTGTGCTTCTTGTAAAATCCCCAGTCAGACTGGATTAGGGGCCCATCCTACTCCACCATAACCTCCTGTGAATGTAAGTAATTATATCTTCAATGACTCTATTTCTAGATAAGGTCACACTTTGAGGTACTTGAAGTTAGAACTTTAACTTATCTTTTTGGAGGACACAGTTCAGCCCATAACAATCTCTTATTTGTCATTATATTCCCAATACCTAGCACAACTCTTGGCATGTTGTAGGTGCATAGGAAATTATGTCAAATAAATGTATCAGAATGTTTATTGCAGCCCAATTCATAATTGCCAGATCATGGAAGAAGCCCAAATGCACACCAATTTTTATGATCAGTGATCACTTATTTATCACAGGTAGATCAGCACATCTCAACCTATTGTCACAAGTACAGTAAAACCTCCATAGTTGATTACATCCCCACATTGACCACCTCCTTAAGCTGACCTAATTTTCATAGACCAGACATGTACCACATGTATGCATCAGTACAGTAGGCCCACTTCCTTATGTTGACCACCTCTGTATGTTGACCCTTAGGCAGTTTGTTACAGTCTCTTAGGCAGTCAACTTGTAGAAGTTCTACTGTAGTTTGGGCTTCTTGACAATGACGGGGACTGCAAGGTACCTGCTCCCCATTTTATGAGCCTGGTGACTCACTTATGCTAGCACCATGCCTGACCAACAATTTCACACTTCCTCTGGTGTGTACATGTGTATGTGTGTGAATAAGATTGGAAGGTTGAAAATATAAAAAGAGCTTTTAATTTTTTGATGGTTTTTATTGAATGACACAGAAGAATTGCACAAAGAATTAAGTGCATATGTTGATGAATTTTCACAATTTGAAAACAGCGGAGTAACAAGATCAAGGAACAGAAGTTCCTGTTTTACTTGTTCCCGATCACTACCCTTTCCCGGTAACCACGATCCTGACTTCTAACACTGTAGGATGAATTTTAGAAATGTGTGTGTGTATATACATATAGATCACAAACAATGTACCTTTTGTATCTTGTTTCTTTTCCTCAACATAATGTTTATGAAATATCTGTATTGCTCTTTTTAGTTGTATAATATTCACTGTCATTGCTGTATGGTCATAATGTACTTACTCAGTCTACTATCAATGAGTACTTAGATAGTAATAATTCTCAGCTTGGGGTTTTATGCATCACCCTGCTATGAACGTTCTAGTACACATCCTTTGATGCACCTAAGTATGTGTCCCTATTGTGCAGAAACCTAAGTCTGAAATTGCCAGGTCAAGGTTTGAACATGTTACGTTTAGTGCATACTGCCAAACAGTTTTCAAACACAGTGGAATCAATGTACATTCCCCTAAGGACCATGTGAGAGTTTTGTTTGTTCTACATCCCTGCCAACACTAAATATTATCAGGGTTCCTTATTTAAGTCATTCTGTTGAGGGTATGTTGGTAGCTTGTTTCAGTTTTAATTTGTAGATGTTGGCCGTTTGGATATTACCTTTATAGAAGTGCAAGTTCAAGCCTTTAGTTCAAACTTCCATCGCTTTCCTAACTTAACCACTCCTTCTGTTTCTGAACTCTTTTCATTGCTTGTAAAACTTTATCTCCTTTCCATTGAAAAGTCCAAAATAGGCTCGGCGCCTGTGGCTCAGTCGGCTAAGGCGCCAGCCACATACACCTAAGGTAGCAGGTTCGAATCCCCAGCCTGGGCCCGCCAAACAACAATGATGGCTGCAACCAAAAAATGGCCGGGCGTTGTGGCGGGTGCCTGTGGTCCCAGCTACTTGGGAGGCTGAGGCAGGAGACTCGCTTGAGCCCAGGAGTTGGAGGTTGCTA
>CAUYQV010088043.1:0-10700 GCA_963574575.1 Galagoides demidoff
TGTGGTCCCAGCTACTTGGGAGGCGGAGGCAGGAGACTCGCTTGAGTCCAGGAGTTGGAGGTTGCTATGAGCTGTGATGCCATGGCACTCTACCCAGGGGGATAGCTTGAGGCTCCGTCTCAAAAAAAAAAAAAAAAAATAATCAATTATATATAATTATATATAATTATCAAAATCTATGAAAACTTATCTCCACTCTGTGTAGAAATTTTGTGAGACAGAGTTTCGCTGTGTCACCCTCAGTACAATGCTAGGGCTTCATAGATCACAGCAACCTCAAACTCTTGGGCTCAAGTGATACTCTTTCCTCAGCCTCCCTTTATAGCTGGGACTTCAGGCGCCAACCACAATGCCCAGCTATTGTTTTAGAGACGGGGTCTTGCTTTTGCTCAGGTTGGTCTCCAACTCCTGAGCTCAAGCAATCCATCCATCTCAGCCCCCTGGAGTGAAGAAGTACAGGCTTAAGCCACTGTGCTGGGCTTCTGTGTAGAAATTTTTACATCAATTCATTTAAGAACCTTGGAAATTAGTAGGTTATCACTGAGTTATCAAAATAGCACCCAATGGCCAGCACCAGTTCAGAACTATAGAGGAAAATGTGCCAAAAAGAAATTTTTCATCTTTCTGTCACAGCATAAATAGAATTTTTATTTTCTTTGAGACACAGTTTCTCTATGTTGCCCTCGATAAGTGTGCTGTGGCATCACAACTCACAGCAACCTCAAACTCTGGGGCTTAGGTGATTCTCTTGCCTCAGCCTTCCAAGTAGCTGGGACTAGGCACCTGCCACAATGCCCAGCTATTTTTTGGTTACAGTTGTCATTATTGTTTAGCAGGTATGGGCCTGGTTTGAACCCACCACCCTTGGTGTATGTGGCCAATGCCCTGCCAACTGAGCTGTGGGTGCTGCCAATTTTTTTTTTTTTTTTTTAAACAGAGTCTCAAGCTATTGCCCTGTGTAGAATGCTATAGTGTCTTAGTTCCCAACCTCCAACTCTTGGGCTCAAGCAATCCTCTTGCCTCAGTTTTCTCTATTTTTAGTAGACACGAGGTCTCGCTTTTGCTCAGGCAGGTCTTCACCTAATGAGCTCAAGCAATTCACCCACCTTAGCCTCCCGTAGTGCTAGGATTACAGGCATGAGCCACTGCACCCATTTTTTTTTTTTTTTTTTTTTTTTGGTGGGGCTGAGGGTGGACAGAGTCTCAAGCTGTTGCCCTAGGCAGAGTGCCGTGACATCACAGCTCACAGCAACCTCCAACTATTGGGCTCAAGCAATTCTCCTGCCCCAGTCTCCCAAGTATCTGAGACTACAGGCACATGCCACAATGCCCAGCAATTTTTTTGTTGCTATTGTTGTTGCAGTTGTCATTGTTGTTTTAGCTGGCCCAGGCTGGGTTCGAACCTGCCAGCCTTGGTCTAAGTGGCCGGTGCTCTACCCACTAAACTACTGTACTGCCTTTTTGTTGTTGTTGTTGTTAAGCAGGCCGGGGCCAGGTTCAAACCTGCCAGCCCTGGTGTACAATGCTGACACTCTAACCACCAAGCTTCAGGCACCCAGACCATAAACAGAATTTCTACCATCTTAACTGTCACTTAAGATTGTTTACTGGAGGCTGGGTGCCTGTACCTCACAAGCTGGGGTGCCAGCCACATACACTGGAGCTGATGGGTTCAAATCCAGCCTGGGAGGCTGAGGCAAGAGAATTGCTTAAACCCAAGAGTTTGAGGCTGCTGTGAGCTGTGATGCCACAGCAAATCTATCCAGGGTGACACAGTAAGTCTATCTCAAAAAAAGGGGGGGGGGGGGCGCGGAGCCTATGGCTCAAAGGAGTAGGGTGCCAGCCCCATATACTGGAGGTGTCAGGTTCAAAAAAATTGTTTACTGGGCCCAGTACTGCGGCTCAGGCCTGTAATCCTAGCACTATGGGAGGCCGAGGCGGGTGGACTGCCTGAGCTCACAGATTTGGGACCAACCTGAGCCAGAGCAAGACCTCATCTCTAAAAATAGCCAGGTGTTATGGTGGGTACCTGTAGTCCGAGCTATTTGGGAGACTGAGGCAAGAGAATCACTTGATCCCAAGAGTTTGAAGTTGCTGTGAGCTATGACGCCAGAGCACTCTACCAAGGGCGACAAAGTGAGACTGTCTCAAAAAAAAAAAAAAAAGGATTGTTTACTGGTTTCCCCATATATAATATAGAAATAGAGACCATCTTAACCTGAGCTGTCTTACTCTGTTACCTTTTTATTTATTTATCTTTTTTTTTTTTGAGACAGAGCCTCAAGCTATTGCCCTGGTTAGAGTGCCATGGCATCACAGCTCACAGCAACCTCCAACTCCTGGGCTTAAGCAATTCTCTTGCCTCAGCCTCCCAAGGAGCTGGTACTACAGGCGCCTGCCATGAGGCTGAGCTAATTTTCTTTTGGTTGTAGTTGTCATTGTTGTTTGGCAGGCCTGGGCTGGAATCAAACCTGCCAGCTCTCTGTTGTATGTGGCTGGCACCTTAGCCCCGTGAGCTACAGGCACTGAGCCTCTGTTACCTTTTTAAACACAAATAATTTGATAAAGGGAGGAAGGAGGAGGAAGAAGGGGGGAGAAAGTAGGGAAGGAGAGGAAGGGAATTGGTAAGCTCTATCTTAACCAGTACAATGTAGGGGTATATGGCACACCTTCTGGGGGAAGGATTGAATTATAATTTGAACTTTACCTAACAAATGCAAACAATGTGACATATTTGTACATACCCTTATATTAACCTGAAATAAAAAATAATAGATTTTGGTGAGCAACTATTCTGTCATGTCCTGTGTGCAATGTAGTTTATATGAGTTATCTCTAATTTCCACAATCATGCTCCAAGCATCCAAACAGGTAATTATTTGTTTGGGTGTTTTGGGATGGGACTTTCTGCTTTTTTGTTTTTTGTTTTTTTGAGAAAGTCTCACTTTGTGCCCCACATAAAATGCTGTGGCATCATCATAGCTCACAGCACCCTCAAACTCTTGGGCTTAAGTGATCCTCTCCCCTCAGCTTTTCTATTTTTAGTAGAGAGGGAGTCTCACTCTTGCTCAGGCTGGTCTCAAACTGTTGAGCTCAGCCTCCCAGAGTGCTAGGATTATAGGCATGAGCCACTGCACCTGGCCTGGGGTCTTGCTCTTGCTCAAGCTTGGCTTGAACTAGGGCGCTCAGGCAATCCACCCACCTAGGACTACCACGGAGACCAGCCCTTTTTTTGTTTGTTTTTTTAGAGGCAGGGTCTGGCTTTGTTACCCAAGCTGGAGAGCAGGGGGGTATAACCATAGCACATTCCAGCCTCAAACTACTGAATAGATCATATTCTCCCCATTTTACAGATAAAAAAATTCTTCCTGGGAAGTCTACTTAAATTATTAAATTAAGTAAAGGAGCACTGGCCAAGTGCTGAGGCTTATATGCAGATAATCCCTGCATTCTGGAAGGCACAAGCGGAACAGGTTAAGGCCAGTTCAGGACCAGCATGGGCAGCATAGACACCTTCCACTAAAGTCTATAGTCCCAGCTACTCCAGAAGCTGTGGCAGAAAGTATTCCTTGTGCCCAGAATTTGGAGGTTACAGTAAGCCATGATCAATCCTCACAGCATTCAAGACAGATTGATCCATAAAGTAGAAGGGGAAAAGAAGAGAGAGGGGTGGGGAGAGGGGATCTGGGAGAAGGGAAGGTATTTTGCGGAGGGGGGGGGACCTCAGCTAATGTGCATGATGCAATGGTACATTTCAAAACTATTAAAAAATGAGTATAATTGTGATGTGAATGTGTTACTTGGTTCAATGTAAACATTTCACATTGTATATTGAAGCAGTTCCCTGAACCCCATAAATGCATCAATGTACAAAGTTATGATTTAATAAAAAATAATTAATTAT
This sequence comes from Galagoides demidoff, assembly GCA_963574575.1. Lineage (NCBI taxonomy): Eukaryota > Metazoa > Chordata > Mammalia > Primates > Galagidae > Galagoides > Galagoides demidoff. The sequence goes on from CAUYQV010088043.1 coordinate 3,905, forward strand.
AAAAAAAAAAAGACAGATTGAGATCACAAGTCTTGGAAAAAAAAAAAAAGTAGAACAGTCCTGAATCCAAACGCGGTATACGACGCTAATGACAGGCTTCTCCATTTGGGAATCACAGGCATGTTCCTCGCAGTAAAAGGAGCAAAGTAACCAGAACTCCTTCCCATTGACATAAGTCAGCAGAACAAAAACAACACTACTCTCTTTTAAAAATAAATAATTAAAAAAAAAACTTTATCTGTAAAGTACTCTAGTAAAATGAAAACTATGGTAATCTAAATTTCTCAAATGAAGTGTGGATATTCTCCACTTCATAACTGTTACACCCGGACTCTTGGACGATCTCTTGAAGACACGGCCTTCTGTAAGAAAATCAATAGACATGCCACACCCTGTGGGTCAGAGGGACAAAATGAAGTCTGGAGACTCAACTAAAAAGCTTAAAGCAAGCCAGAGTACTATGGTAAAGTTCATTTCCTCGGCTTCCAGATGACAGTCCCAGAGAGGCTGGCAAATGAAAATACTCCCTTCTGCAAGCTCTTACCTGCTCCTAGGAGGCTTTTCTTTAGACTCCGTTCGCCCAAAATCCACCTTGGGCACATCTGTAGGTTCTATTGACTTCAAAGCAGAGTCAGACGCAGGCTCCGGCGGCCTGGGAGAATCTTGTCCACGCTGGGGATTAAGGACGGTGGAGCCCCTGGCGCCTATACCAGGCCTGACATTCGGCTTCACGCTAAGGCGTGCCCTGCGGAACATGGCGGAGCCAGGGGGCCCGGGGAGGCGGCTCCACCGCCGCTCTCAGCCCCGAGCCCCGGCTGCTGCCCAAAAAGAGGGTTGAAAACTGCGCCTTCCCCACAAACCACGCCACCAGCCCAGCAAGCAGCTACCGCAGTTTAACACCCCCACCACCTCTTCCTCCTCTCTCCCACCGCCGCCGCTTTTTCATGACCCTGCCACACCAATAACCAAATTTCTACCTCCTCCCAGTACCCCCGTCTTCGGAGGGCGCTGGGACCTGGTCGTCATCATTCAGCGCTGCGGAATGACGTCAGACGCGCGACGCCGGGAGTGCACTAACTACCAGGCGCAGAGCCTGGGTAACGTTTGAACCAGAACTTGAGAAGTAAAGATTTAAGGAGTTCATCTTTTAAGCATCTTTAGGAGTACCTGAAGCGGGGAAGGGGAATTATTCAGTTATTAAGCTCAAACCTTTATGGAAACAATTAAATTCGATGGCAGATTGGAGGGTTCTGAAGAGGAGTTAAACAAGATAAGAGCATACCTATTAACCAGTGTATTCCAGGGTTTAGAAATTCTAACTTGAAGTTCGGCGCCTGTAGCTCAGCAGCTAGGGCACTGGCCACTTATACCTGGGCTACCAAACAATGACAACTGTAACAACAAAACAAAAATAGCCCGCATCGTGGCGGGCACCTGTAGTCCCAGCTATTTGAGAGGCTGAGGCGAGAGAATCGCTTAAACCCAAGAGTTTGAGGTTGCTGTGAGCTGTGACGCCATGACACTCTACCCAAGGTGACAGCTTGAGACTCTGTCTCAAAAAAAGAAAAATATTATAACTTGAGTAGGATATAGAAATTCTGACATAGCCATGCACTATGACTCACACCTGTAATCCCAGCACCTAGAGATCAAGGCGAGAGCATAGCTTGTGGCCCACAGATCGATAACTCACTGGGCAAAATAACATGACCCCATCGCAAAAAAAAAAAAAAACTAGCATAAAACTCATGATGGTTACCTTCTAGGGGAAAACTGCGATTCTGGAAAACAGGTGAAATTAGGAAAACTATTCGCTGTATACTTTGTGTAGTTTTTTAAAAATGTATTTTCTCCGCTGGGTGCAGAGGCTCATGCCTGTAATCTGGCACTCTTTGAGGTGGAGGCGGAAGGATGGTTTGAACTCAGGAGATCCAGACCACCACGAGCAAGAAGGTACACCCCATCTCTACCAAAAATTGAAAAATTAGGGGGTGTGGTGGCACTCGCCTGTAGTCCCAACTACTTGGGAGGCTGAGGCAAGATAGCTTGAGCTCAGGGGTTTGAGGTGGGATGAGTATGGATAGGATGACACCACTGCAATCTAGCTGGGAAGAGAGAGACTCTCAAAAAAATTCTATTTTGTTTATACTTGTCTTCCTAACAACCTCGTGTACTTTTAAATATGTATGTAGTACCCTTCTAAAAAGTATTATAGTTGGAACATTGTAAATTATTGTGAGTATTCTCAATCTACTTTAAGATAGCAATAAATTAGACATTCTCTTCAATGCCGCCCAAGACTTGAAATAAATAAACAAGAAAGACATTCTGGGTGTGGGAGGAAAAAAATATAACAAACAAATGAACAAGATAATTAAGTATGTATTACATGCCATGAAAGACATTTAAAGGGTGAATGCTACCCACAGACTAGTCCCTGTAGTCCCAGCTACTCCAGAGGCCAAGGTGGAAGGACAACTTGAGGCCAGGAGTTTCAGACCAGTCTGGGCAATATAGTGAGATGCCCTCCAGCCACCATCCAAAAAAGTAAGAAATTTGCATCATGACATGATAGGAAGTAACAAGAGGCTGGCAAGTAAAGTGGTTAAGGAAGTCCTATATGATAAGAGGAAAAACAGGCAGAGATCAGGATGGCCATGAAGGTCTGGGGCCAGTGTTTGAACCAGTGATACAAATCTCTCTTTTTTTAATATTTTTGTTTTTGTTTTTTGAGATAGTCTCACTCTGTCACCCAGACTAAAGTGCCCTGGCATCAGGCTAACTAACAGCAAGCTCAAAATCCTGAATTCAAGCAATCCTCCTGCTTCAGCCTTCTGATTAGCTGGGACTACAGGCCCTGCCACAATACATGCTACTTTTTCTATTTTTTTTTTTGTTTGTTTGAGACAGGAGCCTCAAGCTATCCCCCTGGGTAGAGTGCTGTGACATCACAGCTCACAGCAACCTCCAACTCCTGGGCTCAAGCGAGTCTCCTGCCTCAGCCTCCCAAGTAGCTGGGACCACAGGCGCCCGTCACAACGCCCGGCTATTTTTTGGTTGCAGCCGTCATTGCTGTTTGGTGGGCCAGGCTGGATTTGAACCCGCCACCTTGGTTGTACGACTTGAGCCACAGGCGCCGAGCCTCTATTTTTTAATAATTGTTTTTCTCTCTCTCTTTTTTTTTTTTGCAGTTTCTGGCCAGGGCTGGGTTTGAACCCCCACCTCCGGCATATGGGGCTGCAGTCCTACCCTTTTGAGCCACAGGCGCCGCCCAATTGTTTTTCTCTTTTATTTTATTTTATTTTTGTGATACAGTTGCACGTTGTCGCCCTTGGTAGAGTACTTTGGCATCATAGCTTATAGCGATCTCAAATTCCTGGGCTCAAGCAATTCTCTTGTCTCAGCCTCCCAAGTTGTTGGGACTACAGTCACCCACCACAATGCCTGGCTATTTTTAGAGATGGAGCCTCCTCTCTCTTGGTCAGGCTGATCTCCAACCTGTGAGCTCAGGCAATCCACCCACCTCAGCCTCCCAGATGTGAGCTACTAGCCTATGTTTTCTATTTTTAGTAAACATGGAAGTCTCCCTCTTCCTTGGGCTGGTCTCCAACTCCTGAGCTCAAGCAATCCTCCCATTGTGGTAGGATTATAGGCTCATGAGCCACCAACCCCACCTAAAATAGCCTTAAGAGTCAATATTGTTGACGTTTGGCTATCCACTATAGTATTTTCAATTTTGTACTGTAAAAAATTTAGATTCTCCATAAAAAAGCTTTAAAAACATAGGGCAATTTTGGTGGTGCCTGTGGCTCACAGGAGTAGGGAACTGGTCCCATGTGCCAGAGGTGGTGGGTTCAAACCCAGCCCTGGCCAAAAACTGCAAAAAAAAGGGGGCAATTTTAGTGTCCAACCATCTGTTGGTAATAATTAATGAAATAGGTGGGAAAAAATAGGCATCAGCCAAAGGAGCCACACAAGCATCTTTACACATCTGCTTTAGCAACGACAGATGGTCCACACTTTTCATGTAAGTTCCAGGGTTATTTTAGGCTATTCTGAAACTGCGATAAGACTGCACTCCTTGCCATCCTCTCCCCTCCACATAACCCAAGCACAGAGCCAGTAACCAAAATTCTTAAAGCACTACTTATCATGACAGGGCACTGGAATAAAATGGAAATTGAGCATGCTTTGGACTCCGTCTTAAATTTCTCATTTGTACCAATTTCTAACTGTTAAGTCATCCTCTTCTGTAAAATGAGAGCAATGAAGCCTACCTTACAGTGCAGTCGCTGGAATATATATTCATAATGAATATATATATAGCCAATACTGCCTTTCTCAAAAGTAAACTCTCAATCTGTTCAGCTCCCTTCTCACCTCTAAAACAAGGGCATGAATGAAAGCTAACGTTCTTTGTCGAAAAGTAAGACATTAATAGTGTTTATTATCAAAAAAGAGGGCTGGTTAAGTCCCTGTGTCTGGCACAGAATGGGGAAAATGCCTATCCCTCTCTCACATATTTGACATGTTTCCTGAACTCGCCCAAATGCTCGCGGCTGCAAGGTCAGGGGCGCGGCCAATTAACCAAGGGCGCACCTGCTGGGCGGTCCCCCACCCCGGCCGCGCACGCGCAGTCACTGGCCGGCCACGCCGGCGGCTGTTGTCTGGCCTCCGTGGGCGGGGCAGTTGACAGAGCGGGGCGCGCCGGGTCGAGGGCTCCGGATTGCTCGGTCTTCGCGAGCAAAGGGTGGCGACAGCAGTTGAGCGTGCGAGGGAACTGTTGGTTTTCCAGTTGTTGTCTTCCAGGATCCGTCCGGTAGTTGGAATGGCCCGTGAGTGTGCGCACGGGTGGGGGAAGCGGCACGGAGCGTCCACCCTGGCAGTCTAGAGCTCTCCGAGCCTGGCTCGGGAGCGTGGCTGGCGGGGCAGGTGGGGACTGCTCCTAGCATCCCCTTGGGTCCAGCAGGGCTTAAGAGCTCCACTTCCTTCAGCAGAACGAAAAGTTATAGTTGACTCTGACCTGGCCTACCTCTCAGGCTGGATGGGTGCCTGCTCCTGGGATGCGAGTTTGCACGTTAAACACATCCCCGTAGGTGTGTGGAGACCACTGCTCCGGGAGAGGTCCTGGTTTGGAGGTGGTTTATAGCTGGTATCTAGTCTTAAGGCCTACTGAGGACCAGGCTCTCCTGTGTCTTCTCCCAAGTTCATTTGTTTGGCGCTGGCAGGTAATAATGGAATTGTGATGGGCTGAACTTGTGGTCTCTGTGTATCTCTTCTTTGCTCCACCCACAGCTCTCAAAAGCCAGAACTAGGAATACTGACTCAGATAGACCATTGGAATGCCTGTTTTAAAATATCTGGTATTTATAGCTAGTAAACACCTAGAGTGGTATGATAATACCCTTAAGTCTTTAAGTGTTTTATCTTTAAGCTTCTTCCTTGTCAGATCTGAGAACACCATCAGTGGTGGCTGGCTTATCTATTAAAAATCAAGCTAAAGATATACTTTAAAAAGAGTCCTTTAATGGACTTATTAATAATTTTGGAGATGGGAAAAGAGCATGATTGTTTGTCTTTGTAGGTGGAAATCAACGAGAACTTGCCCGCCAAAAACACATGAAGAAAACCCAGGAAATTAGCAAGGGAAAAAGAAAAGAGGATAGCTTGACTACCTCTCAAAGAAAACAGAGGTAAGTGGTAATAAGAGAATTTCAGATCACTAACATGATTGAACCCACATCTTGGAAAATGGAAAGTATTTTTTTTTTTGAGACAGACTCTCACCATGTCACGCAGGCTAAAGTGCCTGGGCATCATAGCTTACAGCAACCTCAAACTGCTGGGCTCAAGGGATACTCTTGCCTCAGCCTCCTTAGTAGCTGGGACTACAGGTGCCTGGCTAGTTTTTCTATTTTTTTAGTAGAGATGGGGGGTCTCACTTTGCTCATCCCGGTCTAGAACTCCTGAGCTCAGGTGATCCACCCACTCAGCCTCCTCTACTGAGGGCAACAAAGTGAGACTGACTCCAAAAAAAAAAAAAAAATCATTTGACATCTTCCACTGGCAATTGTGCTAGTGATAGAACATTTTAACAGCAGATGCTATACCTAAACTAATCTGGATAACAGGTGACTCAGTTATAGTAAGAATAGTTCTGAAGAGTTGGAGAATATGCACAGCCTTAATATACGACTACATGTGACAACACAGAACTGCTATAGAAACCAACGAGACTGCAGTTTAAGTAAAAAATAAATACATTCACATTTCTTTTTTCTTTTTCTTAGAGTCTCACTGTGTCAACCTCTGTAGAGTACTGTGGCATCATAGCTCACAGCAACCTCAAACTCCTGGGCTTAAGTGATTCTGTTGCCTTAGCCTCTCAGTAGCTGGGACTATAGGCACCTGCCACAACTGCCCCCCACTGCTATTTTTTTGTTGTTGCAGTTGGCCCTGGCTGTGTTCAAACCCACCAACCTTGGTGTATGTGGCTGGCACCACTGCCACTGTGCTACAGGCACCAAGCCTATATTCACATTTCTAAAAAAGCTTTTAAAAGATTAATTTTAGGCTCGGCGCCTGTGGCTCAATCGGCTAAGGCGCCAGCCACATACACCTAAGGTGGCGGGTTCGAATCCTCAGCCCGGGCCCGCCAAACAACAATGATGGCTGCAACCAAAAAAAAAAAAAAAATGGCCGGGCGTTGTGGCAGGCGCCTGTGGTCCCAGCTACTTAGGAGGCGGAGGCAGGAGACTCGCTTGAGCCCAGGAGTTGGAAGTTGCTATGAGCTGTG
>CAUYQV010088045.1:0-11621 GCA_963574575.1 Galagoides demidoff
GCTTTAAGCACTGTCTCTGCCACATGCAAGGACCCACGGGAAGTGGTGTCACCTTAGCTGGGGCCCTGATTGTTGCATCTGTCTTAGTTTTACTTCCTAAGGAAAACTGCAAGCTCTTCTAAAGTATTAACACCCTGCCCCCACTTCTTGACTATTCTAATAGATAAATAAAGGTAAAGAGCCACATGGTCATGGAGAACAGGCCAAAGAAGTATTTAGGGGTAAATCTGGTGGGAAATTTCATGAAATTCAGCATTATAGAGTAAAGGGGAGACATGGGTGAGGGATCAAGAGGAAAGAGAGAGAAGGGGCAGCGCCTGTGGCTCAAAGGGGTAGAGCGCCAGCCCCATATGCTGGAGGTGGTTGGTTCAAGCCCAGCCCCAGCCAAAAACTGAAAAAAAAAAAAAAAAAGAGAGAGAAAGAGAGAAGAAGAAGAACAGAGAGAGAACCAGGCCATACACAGGGGCGTATTAGTCTCTAACCCTGAAAGGCGCCGGCAGTGGTAGGTCATGAGTGGACCCCTTCCTCTGCCTCGGAGTAAAGAGATGGATGGGCTGGAAGACATGGAGCCCAGAGCTGGGCCAACACTCTATGTCAGAGAGTGGGGCACTGATGGGCCCCTCAGGAGCTCGGGCACCCACGGGCAGGTCCAAGAGAGAGCGGCAACACATGTTACTACCGAGACATTGCCAGCCTGTGGAATCGATGGAGGAGCAGGGCCAACAGAGAGAGGAGTCCCCAGCTCCTGCAGGGTAAAGAGACACTGGTCCCTCTCCCTTTAGCCCTCCTGGAGAAGCTGGTCACTGAGAAGAGAGAGGGTCTAGTGTCCGAGAGGCTGGACAGCCTCCTCCATTCCCAGCCTGGACCCCAGCATCCCTGCCCCAGAAAATCCTCAAGGGAATCAGGGTCCCCCAGACTGCACTAGGGAGAGGCAGGCAGATGCCATTCAAACTGAGCTTGGAGTTGCACTGTGAGCTGGACAGAAATGTCCTAATAGAAAGTGATTGGAAAGTTATGGAACCTAAGTTGTCACTGAGAAGTGGAGATGGGAGATTGAGAGCAGAGAGACATGAGCAACAGTCAGAAGATTGAACAGTTTCATATTTATGACTCACTGGGTTGACGTTTCTGAATAATCCAGACTGTGTAATACAACTAATTGCTATTACATACACAGTATGGACACAACCCTACAACAGGAATAGTCAGGATTGGAAGCAACTTCTTCAAAAGAGGCCTTTAGTTCAGTCTAACGGGCCATCACCCCTGCCACTGAACTCAGCACAAAGAGAAGTCCTCCCTGCTGAGGGTCTTCATGGCCAAGTGGACTAAGTGAGGGGTGGTTGCCACAGACAACTCAGTGGAGTTCACAAGAGCAAGAGTTAAGGACCCTTGGGTTGAAAATGACAGAAACCCTCAGGGACCCACTCCAGGGATTCAGTCTCCACATGCTCTTTTCATCTGTTTCTTGGCCTGTTGATGTCACCACTCTCTTGATTGCACACAGGGTGGGGATGTGGCTCTGGGCACCCATATCCCTGCTACTGTGAGCACCTTGGAGTGAGCCCAGCCCCTTCCCAACACAGAGAGGTCTCGGTCTCATATATAGCATTCAGATACTAAGAAAAGACCCCAATTGCACAGGTTTGGGTCACAAGCCCCCACCTTGGATGGCACTGTGGGGAGGTCCTGTTGGTGGAGGAGCTCTGCCTGGGCCACTACCCATCCCTGAGTGGGGGGGTGGGGAGCAGGTTCTTTTACTAGAGCAGGTTGCACAGTGGTAGGTGTTGATGGTAGAGAGAGTCCATCCTAATTTGCGTGCTTTGTGGCTGTGCATAGCTTTATGGTGAGTTCATTAATTTATCTCAAAGGAATCAATGTCCTACCTGCCAGAAGGGGGTTTCTAATCTTGTCTCATTGCCTCCCTCATGTTGGTTGATTCTCTCAGGTGTGAGCACAGGCCCCCGCCCCCTTCCGCAGTGCCCTCCTCTATGCCAAGCAGAAAGCAGAGGAGGTGGGAGGTGGGAGGTGCCTGCCTGGTGAATGAGCATTTGCCTGAGTGAGTGAATGACTCTATGAATGAAAGGAAAGGAAATGAAAGCAATTAGACATACACACACCCGAGCTCACCTAACCACACAGCTTCCTGCCCTCCGCCCATCTGCTAAAAGCTTTGTGCCCATAATATCAGGTGTGGGCTCCTTGGTCCCTGCGGGGAGGGGAGGGGGTGGCCGCTCTGTGGTCTGCAAGAAAAGGCATCAGGCTGGGGATCAGGGGATTTGTCCTGCCATTAATTACCTGTATGACCTTGAGTAAGCCGCTTAACCTGTCTTTGCTTTAGTTTCATCGTCCATCAAATGGGGCTAATGCTCCCTGTGTGACACAGGGTTGAGGGGAGAGATGATATGAGAAAGTTAGCAGCGTGGTGTGAGAGAAAAAAGATATTATTATGACCTTGGGCCTCCATCAGCGGTATGCATGCAAATGCAGAGCTCAGTGTAAGCTGATAGGAGTGGTGTGTGGGGACTCAGGCCCCCAGCTCTGAGGGGCTCACACTTCCAGAGAAAATCTCCCAGCACCCAGAGATGTCCCTGTTGGGTACCCAGCCCTGAGAGGCAAAGATTTAAACGTGGAAAAATCTTACCTTTCCTTAAGAAAAGTTATACATCTAGAAAACAATTATATCTGCATAAAAGGCTCAATGGTATATCACAGCCCATAGATATTTGTTGAGCACCTACTTTGTGCCAGGCACTGTTCTAAGGTTTGAAGATAAAAGATGGATGTTCAGAGTTCTGCCCAAAGAGCTTTGCATGAGGGGATGACACATAAACAAGCATGTCATAAATAAATGAGATGGTATCGGCCCAGACCAATGCTGCTAAGAGAATAGATAGTGTTGTGTTATAGAGGGCAGCTTAACTGGGGGAAGGAGGCTGCTTTCATGGAACGATCATGGAAAGAGCCTGGAAGGAATGATATTGGAGCTGAGGCTTGAACCATGAGAAGGAGGGAATTTCACAGATGAGATAGTCAGAGAACAGCCTGGGAGGGCCCAGAGACGGGTGGTGTGCCTTGAGAACAGGACCAGGTGGGCTGGGCCCAGCAACACCTTACAGGCTGTGAGGAGGGGGATAAGGCAGGAGGAACCTACTAGTGATTTAAAGGGGGACAGGACATGGTCTGAGAGAGAGAGAGAATGACCAAGCAAATATGGCACAGTATTAGCTATTGATGACATGACCTTACTACGTGATGAAGTCATGAGGGTTCTGTGGGTTTTTGCAGCTTTTCTACAGGTTTGAAATTATTTCAAGATTCAAAGTGGAAAAACAAAAGACCACTCAGGCTTCATGCACAGTTGATGGCAGGGGGTGGAGGCATAGGGGCCGGGGAAGTTTGGTGCCAAGAGTGGAGGAAAGAGGCCCTGTGAGAGGTCCTGACAGGAGTCCAGGGGACTTGGGCCTGGTGAAGGTCTGTATTTGTTTTGTATTGCTCCTGTAATAAGTTACCACACCTGGGGCTTATAAACAAGACCAAGTTATCACCTTACAGTTCTGTAGGTTAGGAATCTGACACAGGTCTCAATAAGTTGTAATCAAGATTTTGGCAGTGCTGTGCTCATTTCTGAAGGCTCTAAGGATGGATCCGTTTCCTTCCCTTTTCTTGCTTCCAGAGGCCTCTCTCCAGGCCTTGCACATAACCCCCAGTGGGATCCTTTTCACACTGTCATGTCTCTCTCACCATAGCCTGGAAAGGTCCTTGCTTTTAAGGACTCATGTGATTGCACAGGCCACACCTGGATATTCCAAGATAATCTCCCCATATTAGCCCTATGCAGTGGCTCACACTTGTAATCCAGTCTCTGGGAGGCTGAGGCAGGTGAATTGCTTCCTGAGCTCAGGAGTTTGAGACCAGCCTGAGCAAGAGCAAGACCGCTATCTCTACTAGGAAAATAGAAAAACTAGGTCGGCGTTATGGTGGGCACTTACAGATGGAACTACTTGGAAGGGTGAGGCAAGAGAATCGCTTGATCCTCAAGAGTTTGAGGTTGCTGTGAGCTAGGATGCCACTGCACTCTACCCAGGGCAGCAAAGTGAGACTCTGTCTCAAAACGAGCAAGCAAGCAAACAAACAAAAACAAAACAAAACAAAACTCCCAATCCGAAGATCCCAAAATCTTTATCACATCTGCAGAGATTCTTGGGCTATGTAAAGTTCCGTGTTCATGGGTTCTCAGAGATTAAAGTTACATATTCATGGGTTCTCATGATCTACCTCCTGCGAGGTAGAACTGCTAGGCTGGACTGGACTGGATTAGGTATGAGGGAAAGAGATAAACCAAAGACCACTGCTGGGCCACTGTGCGAGGGTGGAGCCATCACTATAGACAGCAAGCAGCTTGGGAGAAGACACCCTGGATGGGGTGGGGAGGGCAGGGAATCATAGCTGTGCTTAAGATACACTGAGTTAGGGTCAGGTCTGGGAGAGCCTCACGCTGGTGCCCAGGGGAAGAGAGGCACATAAGCAAAGCCAAGACAGGGCCTGAGAGTGGCACTTGTGTGAGATGTGTGCCCCCCCCGCCCTCACCACATTCTCCCCACCCCCTGCATGAGAGATGTGAGCTCCTAATGGTCATCAGGCCCTGGAGATACAAATACTTACATAAAAAAGAGATGTTCCAAAAGGGAATAGAAGACCAGATGGGGAAATGGCTGGGCACACAGGTTGGAGACTCCTTTACAAAGCTGCCTGTTCTAGGCCACCAGGTGTGTGAGGCAAATGGTACAACACAGGTAAAGGATGTAAGAGAGTTGACATGGCAGCCTCTAAACAGGTGGTGAGCGTGGGCACCGCAGGGAAGCTGCAGGCATGGGCAAGGTGGCTCCAGCCCAGCTGGGCATCCCGGCTAGGGCCTGCCTCTTCCCTGCCCCACGCTTGCAGCTGGAGGGAGGTCCACAGGACACTGCGGTTTGGGGGAGGCGTGGAAGGAAGGGGAGAGGTACCTCTTCCTCTTTCTGAACTGCCTCTCTTAAATCAAACAATTCAATCCAGGTGGAAGAGGCTTGGCAGCTGGGAGAGGAGAAGGAGAAGCAGACGATAAAAAAAAAAAATCAATAACGCTTCCCCATAAAATAAATTGAGATTTGTGGAATTCACTTCCACTTGACATCAAAGATGCCGATTTGGTGAATTCGTTTAAGACCAAATTGAAAACGTATCATTTTAATCCGGGTCCCCAAGCTGCCCCAGGCTCTGTGGCAAAGACCCTGGGGACAGGGTTTACTGCAGCTCCCAATGCTTATTTGGGGCCAATTGATCTTGGTAGCTCGGAAGAAGCTGTGCTCAGGATGACAGGAGAAGTGAGTGGTCCCCATCCCCTCCTCAGGGACTGAGTCTCTCGACCTCACCAGGAACCACCTATCTGATCATGTCTGGCTGCCTGAGAGGTAACTTTAAAAAGCAGGTGCAAGACTGGCTGGTTGGAACCTGGGGTACCTGGTCTGGGCAGCTCTTTCAGCTTCTCCTGACCTTAAAGCTTCTTCCTGTAAATAGCAGTGAGATAACATGCAGAGTGGACAGATTGGCTGGACCTCCCTCACTCTGGGCATGAGCATGATGACAGCGGGGTGAGGAGGGTAGGGATAGAGGGCTGCTGAATATTAAGAAAACAAGGCAAACATGAAAACGAATGAGAGCCATATGAACTTTCTCAGCCTAGACCCGAAAAGAGGAGAGGTCTAAAAAATGTTGGGTCAGGAGCCAGTACACATCTTAACTCAAGCTAAGATTCACCCCTGCTTTGGGGGCTTCCCTCCACCCCAGGAATGGAAACAAGGGCAGGAGAGTCTGCAAGCTCACCAGTCTGATTCCAGCATCAGACCTCAAAGAAGCCATCTCTGTCTGGAGAGAAATGGACAGGCTTGTGGCAGTGTGGCCAGGACAGCTCAGAAGTGTGGGCAGACAGAGTGGTCTGACAGTGCAGGGGGTCCACGTGCATGACCTCAGGCAACTGAACCTCTCATGCCTCAGTTTCCTTACCTATATAGAGAGAAAGGGTAACCTTATCACAGAGTGACCTTACCACAAAGGACTGGCCAGGATCTTTCCATGAGAAAATGTAAACTACTTAGCATGTTGTTTGGCAGATGGTCAACACTAAGAAGTGTCCCTATTATGATGATTACAGTGACCAGTCGGGGGACTTTGTCAAACCGCTGAACCCTCACCCAGGTCTCGGTGTCCTCCTCTGTGAGGTGAAGCGGTGCTCTCTGCAGTCCATGCCGGCCAGGGTCTTTGCCCAAGTCTTTGCTACTGGACGTTCTTCTTCTCACCTAAGATACTGTGCAGCTAAGCAAAGGCCACTCACCCCAGGCCTCAGCAGCTTCCTGCCCTAAACCTCTGAACTGTAGGGAGAGAACTCAGGCATCTGAAAGAGCCCTAAGAGTGTCAGCCCAGAGGGAGGCCCAGGAAGGGCAGTACTGGCCAGAGCAAGACCAATTCCATGGTCACAGCCACCCCGGAGCCAACTCCGGCTTGCTGAGCCCTGGCTTTGGGCTTCGGGACCTGAGCTCGATTTGACCTCCTCAAATTGAATATTCACTTTAGCCTAGATTTGCAAAGCAATTTGTTAATACTTCTGTGCAAGGGCTGTTTTCTCTAGGGTTTTAAAGAAAAAACTCATTTCAATGTAAAATTCACAGCACCAAATTGAAATGTATTCTGAGCAGAGTGAGTGGCTCAGGATTTCCAGGCCCTGCGATCAGCGGCAAGTCACTTTGTAATTACACCTCTCTTTGTGCGTCAGCTGCAGGCCTGGCGAGGAAAATAGAAGATAATGCTGACCCTTTTGAGAAGAGAAAGGACTTTTGTGACTGTTCCTTTTCAGAGAGAGCTCTTCCAAGATGATAGGAGACGGGGCATCTGGATCAATCTATCAAGGGGAACAAAACCATTAGTATCTTTAGCCTCCTTAGTCAAGATCAGGGCCACTCACCTGTTTCTGGAGTTTAACTCTTATTTCTTCAAATACACTGGAAGGAAAAATGAAACATCTTCTTTCTAGCACATCTTGGTTTCTTTTGCTCTAAGATGATCTCTAGCCTTCTCCTCCTGGACACATATATGTGCCCATGGGTGTGCACACATACACATGCATGCACCCGTACACACCAGAAATGTGCACACATGCTCACACACATATATACATATGTGCACATGCATTTATGCTTACACATGCCACACACATACATAAACGAACACACACATACACACCATGCATCATAAGCTTAGTGACACACATACACACACTTCCCTGTGTTTTAAAAACAACACCAGCAGACCCCTAATTGGATCACAGTTCCCAAAACAGAGAAATTTGGATAAGGCCTGGTTTAGATGACACTAGGGAATTCTTCTTAATTTCCTTAGGCATGATGATGATCTCATGACTAAGTAGAGTCTTTATTTTTAGGAGATATTCGCTAAAATATTTATTGGTACAATGTCAACATGTCTGCAACTTATGTTTAAATGAACATGAGAGAAAGTAAATGTGGTAACCTGTTAACATTTGCAAATCAAAATTAGTGAGAAAATTGCCATTGTATCCAATCATTGATTTCTTTAAAACCTGCCTTTTATATACCTCTGTGTATGCTGATTATGTAAGAACCTCAAAGTTTGATAATCCTTGGATAAATCTAATTTTGTAAGTAAACATTGAGGGTTTCCATAGTGCCTGGAAAACAGAGGATTTGAAAGGGCAGGAAGCCAGGAGTGCAGGAGATTTTCTTGGGTCAAGTGAAAATTTGCTTAATCTTGGTTAACAGGTCTTTAACCTTTCATATTATCGTATTTACTGTAGGTGTCATAGCTCCAATCACTCAAACTAATGAGCTTCTCCAGTTACTATTAGTAGATTAGCAATAAGATCTATAGAGTGTGAATGAACTCAACTTCATAGGTAAAAGGAAAGAATGTGAATGTCATTTGGCAACTGAGCCCAGACTACTTTGCAGGTAGTCAGAGGCTATGAACCCTTTGTTTTCCATTTAGAGACAGGCGTCAGTTACAAACTGTGAACAAAACACACACGATGAAACCTGCCACTTACTCCCATATTAGAATCCTCATGGTAGTGCATCCCTACTTCCTTCTCAGCCCTTAACAACATAACACCTAACAATTATGGAGGGCTCACCATGTGCCAGCCATTTTCTAAGTGCTTTGCATGAATAACTTATTTAACCTATGGTGTGTGCAAAATTATTATCCTCATTTCGCAGATGAGGGAACTGAGGCAAGGTGAGTGACAGAAAGCAAAGACAGACTGTGTGCCCAGGCGTTCTGGCCCTGGGGTCTGTGCTCTTTCATTGCCATCAGTACCCATCAGATACAAGGCCCCTGCCAAGGGTGTCCCTCTGAGGCTAGCCACCTCCCTCCATCAGACTCCCAAGGACAGATTTTTGAAACATTTTCTAGAGCTAGTCTTTGTTACATAATGCCTTTATTAACTGAGTGAGAGTACCCTGGCCAATAACCTTGATTCATCAGAACCTCTGGGTTAGACTAAAGGCTGCTCATTGCCTGGTGTTCAGGCCTTTCTCTGCTAGCCCTGATCCATCATTCTGGTTTCTCCTCTTCACCTCTACCCAACACACAGCTGTGTTTCAGCCACCAGTGCCTCTGCATCCGTGCAGAACAGCCACCCACGGAGTCATTCATGCCCTTTCCTCCACTGAGAATGTCCTTCCTGTTCCATGCCTAAAAAAACGAAGTGAGATAGGCCCTCGTGGACAAGGTCAAATCAGATCATTCCCTACTGCATGCCAGAGAGAATCCATATTCCTACTCTGTGGGTTCTTGGAGAAACTGTTGCTGCTTACCTTCCAGCATTTCTTCTTTATCCCTGCTTTCTCTGGGAAAAACTCAATTTTGTTCCACTCTTTGCTTATGTGACTCACAGGTAAACCTTGATCAGTCCAAGCTAGTTCTGATAATTATCTTCCCTTTGGCTAGGAGCTGGTTAGGGGATGTGTACAGGACCCTACATACTCACATCAGGCCAATACACCATGCATGGGGATTTCACTGATCAACATAAGCACCATGCAGGCAGCCAGGTGCCTGCTTCTTCCCTGGATATTGCCAGAAAGCAATGCCTGAAACTGCTTTGACCACCCTGAGACTAGTCTGGGGATAGTGGGGAGCAGGGAATTGAGAAGAGAGCGTAAAAACAGACCCACACTGTATCAGGACCTGCCTGAACTCAAGGCTTCCTCTCATGGGAGATTATAAATCCCCATCTTGAGCTGAGTTTTCTGTTACTTACAATCTAAAGCATCCTGATTGATAAGATCACTTCACTTGGTACTGACCACATTGGATTATAGTCCGTTGAATAGGATTTCTCTTCCTACTTCTGTCCTGTCTAGGCTAATTCTGCTCCCTGAGGACAGATATCTGGTCTTATTTATCCAGTCCTTCTAGAATCCAGTTTAGTGACTGCCATGAAAGGCAGCTTGGTACCCAGGGTGTTTATGCCTCCTAGTGTCTCCCAGGTGGGTTCCTCTTAGAAATTATCATGGGATTGTCCATCTCGAATCCTTTTTGGAATAAGGTAGGGTATAAATATTGCAGTTAGAAGAAAGGAAGTGAGGGAGGTTAAATTAAATGTATCTATGAAAAATATTGTTTCTTCTAGAAAATGTTCCCCTAGCAGCTTCCATAGGAAAGGCCCCCTTTCCAAGGGCAGTATGAGATTAAAGTGTTGGAATAGTAATGGTTTTCAACCTTTTCATCATCCACACCCTCCTTTGATAATTTAACATTCTCTTGTATTTCCCCCAGAGGATTTTCTAAAATCCCCTGGGGGAGAAGGGTATCTTCTCTGTCTTGAGAATTTCCATCTTCATCAATTTCCCACTGTCCAGAAAGATTTTTCTCAAGCATAAACTTCTGTAATTCACATTTGAAAAAACTAGGTTTTAAGAATATCCCTCCAAAGGCAATGAGAGGATTGACTCCTCATTTTCAAAGCACACCCTCCCCCCCAACCAGAGATTCTAACAAAGCCATTCCCCTGGAGACCACTGGTTCAAAGCCCCACACAGTCACATGCAGAGGCCAGACAAGGTCAACGCCATGGTGCTGGGCTTGTGCTGCTCCTTCAGCTTTGACTTATGCCCTTTCCTCCACTGAGGAAACTGGTGATTTTAAATAGTGAAATACCACACTGTGTCTGCTTTCTTTTTATCTTTGGCACCAAGGTTAATTGTTGAGTTGTTTTAAATACCCTTTGATAGTAGAGGGGTATTCATCATGTCCACAGCCCTTAATTAAATGAACCAAATGTTAGGACTAAGAACAAAAAATTCACAGCAGTTTCACAGTCTGCCAAGGGCAAGTATCGCTAGCCATGGAAGGCCTCCAGGTAGGAAATATAGTTGTACATAGCTAGGAAACAGGACAAGACAGAAAAACCTAGACTAACCCTTCAGACAGAGGTGCATCTGGAAAGGAAAGAGCCCCAGAAAGCCACAGATTCTCCAATCAGATCACTGTCTTCCCCCTGGGGCACAGTTCAGAACTTCATGGGGTTGCATTTCTAGACTGTTCTCCTTCAGTTTACCCTGCCGGTCAGCAGATGCTCCCAAAATATCATTCACCGCATCACTCTCCTGCTTAGAAATCTTTAGTCCACCATTCTAACAGAAATTCACTGGACACTTCTACTATAGACACCAAGCACTGTGCAAGGTGTTTGGGGGTGCAAGGATGAAAAGACAATGTTTTCCCCTGAAGAGGGAGATGAGGCACGAACAGTAACTGCATGTATGTATGTATCCTCTGCATCCAGCACCAGATATACTCTGCTATGAGTATCACAGATATATCCTACTGCCCCACAATGCATGCACACATAAAAAAGTAGCAAAGTTCTCTTTCGTAATTGCCAGGTCATGGAAGAAGCCCAAGAGCCCATCAATCCACAAATTGATCAATAAATTGTGGTATATGTACAAAATGGAATACCATGCAGCCATTAAGAAAGATGGAGATTTTACCTCCTTCATGTTTACATGGATGGAGCTGGAAAATATTCTTCTTAGCAAGGTACCCCAAGAATGGAAGAAAAAGTATCCAATGTACTGAGCCCTACTATGAAACTAATTTATAGCTTTCATAGGAAAGCTATAACCCAATTTTAGCCCAGGAACATGGGGAGAGGGAGGGGAGGGAAGAGGGTGGGTGGAGAGAGGGTGATTGGTGGGATCACGCCTATGGTTCATCCTATAAGGGTACATGTGAATCTCTCTAAATGTAGAATATAAATGTCTTAACACAATAACTAAGAAAAAGACATGAAGGCTATGTTAACCAGTCAGATAAAAGTACTTCAAATTGTATACAGAAACAGTACACTGTACCCCATGATAGTATTAATGTACACTGCTATGATTTAAAAAAAAATTTAAGAAGATAAATAATAAAAATAAGAATAGATAATTCTATGCATGAAACAATCACTCATGCATGTCTGGGCCACTTTTAATGAATGTTGAATACAGTCTTTTCAATCCGACAGATTGTAAATATTTGTTTTACATTATTTCTAA